>APFE031735249.1:17784-57274 GCA_000404065.3 Pinus taeda | reverse complement strand
TCTCATCTGCCTCTGTGTATTTGTAGAAATTCGGAGGCATTTCAAATAGATGGCTAATCTCATTCATAATAAAAAACAGATTCTCTATTCTGTCATAGAGACTTTGCCCAGATGCTAGCCCTATTTCCTGTGAGCTTCTTGATCCTTGGCTGATCTGATTAGCGGCAAATGTGTTCACCCTCTTTGCATAAACTTCATGTGATAGAAGTTTTCCTACACTGTTGAGTAAGCTGGGGAAACCTCTGCCCTTTAATGGAGCAAATTTGTCCATGAACCTGTTTACCTCTGTTTGCATATCTTGGCTCCTTCTGTCCAATTTCTGTACCAGGATTTTCAGTGTGAGGACCCTCTTAATTAGCTGGATAGTCTCCGTCCTGCTGGAGATCCCAATTGCTGCCAGCTGAGGGCTTGTCCGGTTATTGAGCACATTGATCATTCTGCTGGCTACCTCAGGCATATTGCCTAGAGATGCCCTTGCTCTATGCACTTCGCTTTGTGCTTTTCCTATGAGCTCCATTTGCTCATGAATGGTTTCAATGTATTGCCATTGGTCCATTATTGATTGGCCAATGTGGGTCCACAAAACTCTTCTGATCTCAGCCACCACTTTGTCAAGGGTGAGCTCCTTCTCCAGCTCTTTTATCCTTTCCTTGAGATTTTTTATCTCTCTCCCTTTCTCAGCCAAATTCTTATTTGATTTATCATATTTCTCATTCAGTTTGGCCAACACATCCTTGGCTCCATTCAGTTCTGTCATCTAGGCTTCTAGGGCCTGGACCTCATTCAACAATTTCTGCATGTCCAAGATCGGAGCCTGCTCTGTAGACGATGCTGCTGTTGATGTTGATGGTGCTGTTGCTGCTACTTCTGTGTGAGGAGGAGTGATCTTTGGAGGATCCTCAAGGTTAATAACCTCTGGAGGGGGCTGAGAAGTCTGGCCTCCCTCTTTCTGCTATAGGGCTGCCTGTAGTGCAGCCTCTGTGTCTTCCAGTCTCCCTTCTGTCTGCACTAGTTGCTTGTGCAGTGCTACCAGTAATGTGGTTATCTCTTGCTCTTTCTTCTGCTGAGCAACCTCATCTGTTTGGGGGTGAATGGTTGATGGGAGCTTCACTTTCTTTCTTAGGGCTGCCAAGTCTACATCCCTTATCTTCAGTAGTGATTGTATGGCTTTGGGATCCTTGGGGTCATGCCCCAACTCAATAATTATATCTTCCAAAGACTTGATCCTGTTGTCTTTGGCCAGGGAGGATGCTTTCTCCAACTCCAGTTGGACAGCTGTAATATTTAGGCTCTTTTCCAGCCTTTTTGCCAACATTGCTTTGTCTGCCAATGTTTCATAGACCATTTCACCCGTTTTCTTATGAAGTTCTATTTAGTCCATGGGGTGAACGTCTTTTTCCACAACCTCTAGGTTGGTTCTTATGTAGTCTGTAGCTGACTGTGGTTGCACCGTGGTGGGCATGAAATGACTCATGGTCATTTTTCCTTCTGAAATGTCATAGGCTGCCATGAGCCTCTGCTGACTTGTGGGGGCCATCTTTAGCAACTGATTGTAGATTTGGAGCCTGAGTGGCTCATTTCTTCTCTTGATATCAGTAAACTGTTGCTTGATGCTTACCTCTGCTTTTCTTTGATAACTTGAGGAGCTGACCTCTCCTCCAAGATTTCTCTCTTGTTCCTGCTGAAAGGAACTAGCGGATACCTCCATGCTTGGTGGGCCCATTATCACTGATTGCCCCATAGGCATTTCTTCCTCAGAGAGGGGATTTAATTTCTGCCTTTTCTCCCCTTGGTTTGTGGATGTGGTAAGGGGAGTCTCCTGGTCTCTGTCCCTCTTCTTTCCTTTTTCCACCTTTTGTGGAGTTTGGAGCACTGAGGTCTCCACCATCTTCTCTTGCCCAGAAGGCATGTTCTCTTGAGCCTGTTGCTCAGTAGGTGCTGGGGCTTCAACCATTTGTTCTTGCTGCATCGGCTGCCCCTCTTCTTGTTGTTCCTCTTGTTGTTCCCCTTTTTCTAGTTGCTGCTCTGTTTGTTGCTCTGTTGTAGGAGGTGGCTGTTCCTGCTCCACCTTCTTGCCCTTACCTTTATTTGTTTCCTGTTGGACGATTGCGGCTACCTGCTGATGGGTTATGGAAGATGAGGCCGCTCCAATTTTCCTCTGACCGGAGGAAGGGACCTGCCCACAATGTTCCATGTCAGCCTCTTTCTCAATATTACTTGTTTCTCTTCTTAGCATTTCTTCTTTGCTAATTGGCTCTTCTAAGGTGCCTTCTTTCCAGCTTAGGGCATTGGCATACTTTTCAATGTGAGGCAGTTTCACATGAACATAGCCACCCAATTTGTACTTAATTCTCCTAAGGGAAATGAAGTGATTAGGGTCAGAAGGAACCCACTTGAAACTGGTTTGAAGTCTGAGGGTTTCTAGAATTCTATCATCTTCCTTCCATCCTTCCTCCTTCTTATTGTACAAGAAGGGGCCCAGCTGATTCTTTACCTTCAGTTGCACCTTCTTCTTTTTGCTTTGGAAATTGACAAAGTCAACATTTCCAAACTACCTGAAATACTCTAGGGCAAAGAGTCTCATAGGTACATATTTTGGCAGTCTATAGGGATTTAGCTCACAGCCATATACTCTGATTACTGTATGGTGTTGGTAAAAGTACCAATCACCAATGCTGTATGCCTTTGAGACTTGAAGGATTCTCTGCATTTCTTCTGTCAATCTTGGGGGAGGGGCACCCAACAACAAGGTCATAGCTGGATGAATGAATAGATCAATAAATTCACAGTAGGTGTATGGTGAATAAGGCAGAAGATGGCAAACTGCAGTCCAAAACACAATAGACCTTGGGCGTCCCTGGTTATCTAGCTTCTTCAGAGGGACAGGGAAGGCATCAGGCTGATAGAATAAGAATAAATGATATATGTACCTGGTGTATTTAAACACCTTCTCCCTCTCCAGATTCATAAATTGCTCATGAATCTCATTGGCAATGAAAGTGGCAAATTCATAATGTACAGCAGGAGGCATCCTTGGGGAGAAAATGGACAGCATTGCTATGATGGTTTCATCCACATCCTCATATGTCCCATAACCCAAGATGTAACTGATCAAATCTACCATCATTTTCCCCAGCTCATTGAGATATGGATATGCTATGGGAAGGGAAGCAGTCATAGATTGATACTCAGGCTGGATAAACAACTGGTTAACCCTGGAAATCTGATCCCTGGACAAGTTGCCCCCTTTTGTTATCAGGTCCTAGAGGGAGAGAGGAGTAAGGGGCTTTGTAGTATGAAAGTGCAGCATTTCATTGATAGTCTCAGGGGTGATATGGAATAGTATCGAGCCTGAGGGGCTGAGGCAAGCTCTTTGGTCGGGATCATAATTTGACATGCATTGTTTTATCAAGTTTGGTAGCACATTAACTTGAGGGAGGTTGTAAATGAGGATGTGGGAATCCCAAATTCCCAAGGTGTCAGTCCCATTGAGATGTTGGGCCTTTATTTCATTCATCAAGTGAACATTAAACTTGGTTGTCATGGGCATGGAGTCCAACATCTGGTAATCTTTATCACCTAGGGCTTTCCACTCCAGCTCTCTGTGTGGGGCATTCAGAGGTTGAATATTTAGGACTATTGGTGTCTCCATGGCTAAGCAGTGGTTTTGACTTGGTGCTGAACTGGTTTTAGCGGGCAGGAGACCACAGAGGGTTAATTTTGCAGAGAAAAAAAGGGTAATGAGGTGTGATAATGGTGCAGAATGCTTAACAAGAGTAATTTGATAGATTTCAGGAGCAAGCAACTCAGTTTTCCTGGTGAATTATGTTGTTATAGGTCTACAGTCCACAAATGCGCGGACAAAATGGGAATTTGGGGAAGGGTAGATGTATGTGGGTTCAGTAGGTGAATTTAGACCCTGCAATTGTGGGGAATGCTAGTTTTCCCGGGAATTTAATGGTAAAAACAGGTTTGTTTTACTCTTGTGAATTCAGCTTTGGAGAAACATGGACGTAACTTAGTTCTGAAAGGATGCTCTGGGTAAATACCTGGTGAATTGCCGGTAATGGTGACAAGTACAGGTGGGTTGCAGGCGGCAGCGCTCTTCAGGTCGATTTCAGCAGGTTGGCGGCAGTGGACGTAATTCTCATGCAGAGGAGAGCAATGGTTCTTTTAGTGAGAAAATGAGAAAAACGCGAAAAAACGGCTAAATATGGACTTTTGGCTCATTGGCGCGGTTTTTGGATGACGTCAGCATGACGTCATCAGGTGGGGTCAGGGTCGGGTGACGTCAGCATGACGTCATCGGGTGATGTGGCGGTTAGTGAGTGGTCCACGGGGATTGCATAGGTGGCAGACACGCAGGAGCGCTGGCAGTCGGGGGTGCTGACAGGGCGCCAAACGGACGTGACGTGGGCGGGCCGTGGCGATGGTGTGGGTAGGCAGTTTAGCGGAGTGGTAAGCGGGTTTTCTCGGACCGCCCTCTATACGGTTGCAGTATTGTCAGAGGGCGCTCCGAGAGACCCTAGGGGGCGACGCGTGGCGGAGGCCTGACGTCACCCTCTGACAGTTTCTCGGAAGGTAACTTTCGGGCGCTGATGCCCGTCCGATACGATGTGGGCCGTCGAACGGGAAGGCCCAGATCTGACGGTTAACGGAACGATAAGGTGCGCGGGCAATATTCGACGGCGAGGAGAATTAAATATTACTTTCTTTTGAAAATTGCGCATGGCGGAAACTTTGGAAAGGTGGGTTTTCCGGGTTGTTTTCAACATTTGCGGGTTAAAAGGGTTTTTACAAAGGCTTAGAATCAAAGCGGATTTAAGGCTATTAACTCGAGCAAATCTCGGATTAATCCCTAGGATTAATTCTTTGGCGCTCTGTGGGTTGCGCTCAAATGTTTTTTTAGCGCTTGAAGACCTTCAAAATCACACCTAGAGCTATAATGCTCGGGGGCGGGGATAGATTTTTTGGGTTTTTTACAAGTTTTACATAGTAATAGGGGAATAGGGGGAATGGGGAGTTAGATAGTAATAAGTTAGTAGTTAATATGAATGAAAGAGGTGGATGGGGGGGGATACTGAGTTTGTATGAAATTAACTTAGTCTTTTAGGAAGTAGATCAAAATGAAAAGAATTTTGCACAAGAAATGTGACTATTAAAGAAACTAGAACCAACAAAATACTTTGATCTTCTTTGTGAAGTTGGGTGGCATAGGGATGTTAGTCATGAAGGAGATGGGGAAAACTAGAAGTTAGACATGCTTCATTAAGTTGTTGTAACACTGCTGTGAATAGAACATCTGCACTGGCATCCTGTTTTTACCTTTCCTTTAGGTCGGTGAAAATGTCACAAACCATGCTTTCTGCAACCCCATCTACCTACCCACTCTATTGCCTAGCATTTTTTGTTACTCCAAGGAGGGTGCACTTAGATTTGCAAACCCTTTTGTGCCTTTTTCTTAACCTTTGGCTTTCTTTTGATTTTCTATCTAAAGCTACCCTTATTGCTTCCAAGGCCCCAGATTAAGTAGTTGGGAACCTTCTTTCACTACCTATCTACTTTACCTGCCAAGATTGAGCGTTTTGGACAAGTTTCTTTCTCTATTCTACAACAAAAAATTGAAACATGGCATGACCCAGCTTAGGCTGTTGGATCACCCATCCAGAAGTAGGGCAGCATTTAACTAGACAAGTATATTTCTTCCACAAGAATATGAGATATTTGCATCACCAAAGTAGATCATATTGGCACTTCCCTTGTCAATCATGAAAAATGAAACCTATTGGTATAGGTAGCTAGCACTTTGCACGTTCTAAGTCAAACTTTGGTTCCTTTACAAGAGCCTTGCAAACCCACGTACTTTCCTCTGGCTGCTTCCCCATATCTTCTCTCATGGTTGTACCACTTCTGAGCATTATGTTCACATTCAGGTTTTCTTCGTGCGGCTCAGTCCTCATCATTTGTATATTCTAAGTCAGAAGAGGCTGGAATACCCCTTTTTCACGCATCTTTGTGATCAACGTAGGACAATCTATTGTTTCATGATCAAACGGAGCACGATATGAACTAGATATCCTCGTCGGATTGGTACAATCGCGAGCATAGTGCCCTAGCCCTCTGCAATTGTAACAAATTAATTGTCTGCAACCCCTACCTGGTCCCATTCCACCTCGTCCTCGACCTCGCCCCTGAAATCTATTACGCTCCATCCCCGCATCTGGGTCGAGGGCTCATGTTTTGGTCTGCATCCTATAGGCTGGGGTCTAATCCATCATTAACTCGTAACTACAGCAAGTGCACTCATCATGGCCTACCGACCTGCAAAAATTACAAAACAATTATTGGGGTGTCTGTGTATATTTCTACAGCAAATGACAATTGTGTGTCATGTGTTTCCCTCCTATCTGAAATATCGCGCACCATAAAGTGGGTGTCATGCTCGGCCCTTCCTGTGCCTTTGGTCTCAACAAAATTGGCCCTCCTCCTGCCAAGTAGTTCGTGAACACTGGATAATGATCCTTGTCATGGCCTTGGCCTTTGCATTTTATGCACCATACTTTCACATGCACCTCAGGCCGCGGTGTCCTATCCTACTTCAAACTTTGCATTTCCAGGCACAGATTCTGTAGTTGTGCATGGATTTGTTGAACTCCCAACCCAGGGTCTTCTATCGGGGTCTCATGCAATCTCATCGCCATTTCCAAAGCTTCAGCCTAGGTGGAAAGTTTTTGCTATGAAAGCGCCATCCTTAAGTGTGGCATAAGTGAGGCCACAAACCATGTGCGATGATGTGCATCCATGAGCGTCATATTGGCCTCGCAGATCATAATCTTTAGCCTTTGGTCCAGATATTAGGGGGTCTCGCCTGGAAGCATCGCGATCTCTTTAAACCCGATGATTAACTGCATCTCTAATTTTGGCCTGCTAAATTCTTTGTTCAACGCATTCTAGATCTCTGCAATTCCTGAGTTTGGGTGGTCATTAGAATGCTTGATATACCACGTTAATGTGTGATCCTGCAGCGCACTCACCAATGTAGCCTTCTTAATATTGTCATCTGCAACACCTTGTGCTTCCCATACTGCTCTTACCACGAACCAGAATTGGTCTGGATCCTCATTCCCTACCCCTCTGAATACTGGTAGTTTGATCACGCTCGCCATACTGTACTATGGAGGTGAGGGAGGTGGAGTGGGTGGAGATGGAGGTGAGGGAGGTGAAGCAGGTGGCAATGTGGGTGGAGGTGGTAACCGCGGAATGCGCTGCCTTATCAAACTGACTGCGCTTCTCAGAGAGACCTTCGCAAACTCTTCCTTGCTCTCTCACAAAGGTGAAATCAAGGGATTGTTTTCTAATTCTTCTCTACCTTTGTATATATTTCCACTCCTCGTAGTTCCAAACATTAATGTATTCGCATGACCCTTTTCTCACACAATAGCATCTTAATCCAAGTATTCAAAGATTTAATATACTTACCTCGTGATCCTTTGAGAAAGCATCGCTCTTCCTCGCTGTAATTGACGGTCATGTCCAGCACGAACTCAGTGATAAATCCTCTTATTATTCGGTCGATCCAGTGGTCCACAGCTCGCGTTATCTTATCTTCTGAGGCTTCTAGTCTACACACTAGTTCCAGAGTCCACACTATTGGTTTGTCGAGCCTAAACCTTCCTTAGTTGTTTGCTAACTTCGCAATGCACTAATACAGCTCCGACGGATAATATGCAAAGAAAATCTCGTGGATTTTTGTATAGACATAGCGCTCCAACCACTTTTCCTCATATACTTGCGGAGTTCTGTTTTCCTATGTCACGAACTTGTGAATATTCTTGCCCAACCACTCCTCAATTTCCTTCTTTGTTGGGTTCGAGTGGCACGACATCAGAAATCCCTTATGTAGATCCTGGTCTCAGCAATGGAACCATTTGTTGGCTTAGTGGGGCCTGACCCAGGTTCGGAAGTGATTTAGCCAAGCAAATCCCAGTACTACTAGCCGTTTTGGCAACAATCCACGGAGAACACACTGATGTCTCACCCGAAGTAGTATGGGAGGGTTCTAGAACCAATTTTCCGCTCCCTGGGGATGTCTGATATGAGGTGATTGGTACACAGTCCAACCTTCATACTCACTGTGCTACGTGCACCCGCGGGCACCCTGCACCCTGTGATACTATCTTCGCGCAGTCCTAGCCATAGCACGACCCATGTTATCTACCTAAGTCTTCCTTAATTAGTATTCGTTAACTTATTACTTAGATTAAATTCACATATAAGCATTCATAGGGGTATTCATCAAGTGCGCATAGTAAATATACAGAGTAAAAGTAATGTATAACATCAAAATAAGGATTCATGAACATATGCACAGAATAAACTTCTCTTTATTAACTTTCAATCACAAGTACAGACCCGACTCAGCCCTGCGCACTCAGCTGCAAGGGTTATTTACCCAAGTCTTCCTTAATTAGTATTCGTTAACTTATTACTTAGATTAAATTCACATATAAGCATTCATAGCAGTATTGATCAAGTGCGCGCAGTAAATATACAGAGTAAAAGTAATGTATAACATCAAAATAAGGATTCATGAACATATGCACAAAATAAACTTCTCTTTATTAACTTTCAATCATAAGTACAGACCCAACTCAGCCCTGCGCACTCAACTGCAAGGGTCCGCACACTCAGTTGCAGACTCTACAAGGCCTCTACACACTCAGCTACAAAGCCTGTTCCTACTACTACGACTGAGTACACTTCAGATTCCACTCTATGCTCTAACCATGCCTTTGTTATTCTCTATCATCTCATCGATTCCACTTTTAACTTAGAGCCTCGCTCTATTTAGGCTGACACAACTTTACCTTAAATTACAATATTTTAGGGCAGACAACCCTATGACTCATCCTAAACTTTGCGCTCTATGGCCGCACTTTGCAAAGTTATACACCATATTTGACCAAAGCATGGGCTTTGAGCCCCAAAACCTGCTACAGGGGATCCCATGCCCAACACCATCAGTACACTATACCATGTGCCCAAACCACTTCTATTTAACCAGGTCAACCTTGACTCAAACCCCAAGTCAATTTTACCTAACAAATTCAGCATTTGTCTAATATACTCCAAACAAAAAATCCTCATTGGGAGGTATTTGGGGAGTTTGTAGGGTGCCAATTCACAACCATACACCCTGATTTCTATATAATTTTGGTATAAACACCAATCCCCAGTCTTTTCCTGATATGTTTGGTGCATAATTCTCTTGATTGCCTCACTATTACTGGGTTGAATTGCATTGTTAAGGATGCCCATGGCTGGATGAATAAAATCTTCAATGAACTACTTATAAGTGAACTCTTGTTGTTCTTTCATGACCAATGAGGTCCAAAAGATCATTGGTTGTTGATTTCCTGCGTCATCAAGCTTTTACAATGCAAAATTGAATTTGTCTACCTGATAATAGAGGAACATATAAATCAAAATGTACATGTAATTAAACACCTATTCTATGGGAAATTTTATGACTTGTTCATGAATATTATTAGCCAAGAATTCATTGAAATTGAACATAATGGAAGGCTTGCTATCTATGGAAAATATGGAAAGGAATCCTAAATGGGCTCATCTACCCACTGATCAGAAAAATAACCTAAAATGTAGGAAATCATGGATATAATTTTTTTGGCCTGCTCAAGGAAGATAGAGGAAGGATTTGGAGGATTCCTTTTGGCAATTGGGCATTCTCAGGCAAGAAGATCTCAAAGATTTTGGCTTTGGTGGAAAAATCCAGCTTCTGATAAAGTTGGGTGAGGGCTTACAGGGAGAAAGAAATAATATTTTCAACAGTGGGAGCCAGCATCATTTGGTCAATTGATTGGGCAGTAATGGTGAAGAGAATGTCACCAGTAGGGGAAATGATAGCTCTTTGGGTAGGGAGATAGCATACTTGACACCTTATGGTAAACTCTAGGGCTTGGAATGTCAAGGGGAAAATGTAATGGAGGAAGTTGGACTCCTAGAGCCCAATTTCATCAGTCTTATATGTATGTTTATCTTCTAACTAGTAATATAACTCAAGAAAATCACAGTCACATTGGGCTCCATTAATCTTGTAATCCCCATCAGCTAAAGGTATATGATCTAAATCTACAAAAGGGGGAATCAACGAATTACCTATCTTATCTTGAGTCTTATTTTTTGGAGGCGTGACTGTAAGAATCTTATAACAGGAGGAATTTACAGAAGCGCTTACTAGGGAAAGCATTTGAGTATCAAACTGGCAGGTAAAAGAAACAGGGAACTGTCAAGTTTATGTTGTGGTATGGTCATAGAATAAATTTGAGAGTGATCACTGTGGAAAACTGTCAATAACCAAATACAAATATTAAAAATAAACAGAGCGATAGGATGAGCAGTAAAGAAAGGAGAGTGATAGGTTCAGAAGGTTATAAATGTTGGAGCGAATCTTTCCGTTGAAAATGGCGTGGGACCATTAAGCATAAACGGTTACCCGGGAATTACAAATTTAATGTAGAATGGTTGTTTGTTGGGAAAAATTTAATTGGCTTAACGGTTATGTGACGTGGAGAGAGGAGAATGGCGGAGGAATCATGGTGGGGCATGGTAGAGTTGGTGAGGGAAAAGTGGTTTTCGAAGGGGGTAGCAATCATTTTGTGGTTTTTCTGGGGGGGGGTCCGAAATCGCAAGAGGGTGACATGTAGGGGGCAGGGCTCGACAGGAGAAAAAACTTTTCAGATCCCCCCCAGTAAAAACAGGTTGGAGAGGGGGGACTGAAGGCGGGTGAGGGCCATTGATTGTAAGTGGGAACAGATCCCAGTGCCGCTAACTGAAGTGTACCTTAACCAAATACGACAAAGAAAATTTGTCTACATGCGATTTTTATATTTTACCTCCGAACTTAGGATAAGAGTAAGTATAAAACATATGAAAGACTTTATTCCTTATAGTGCACATATTTTTACTTTAGCCTATGATCAAAACTTTGGATAAAAATGATATATGAAAATATTTACAAATCATCTTATCTTCCTACCCTTAGCTAAACTACCATTTTTTATTTTTCAAAAGGGTGCACTCAGACTAATGTTGGCTTGTTGGGGCCTGGCCCAGGTTCAGCATTAGTTAGCCAAACAAATCCCTATACCACTGGCCCTTTCGACGTCAGCCCATGGAGCACAGACCGAAGTCTCACTCGAAGCAGTATGGGGGGATGCTAGAACCAGGTTTCCACACCCTGAGATGGTCGTGATGTTGGTTTATTCCTGCCTTCATGCATGTCACTTAGTTCTAGGGATTGCCAGACTAGCCCTCTATTTTTCTCTTGAATGCCTCCGCGAAAAGGTACGATTGACCTTCGCGCAACCCTAACCTACAGCTCAGGTACTTTTGCACTGCTAGGGCAACGTACTGTATAGATTCCCAAACTAGTCTAAGCATCTTACTTATCTTATTAAACAATCATAGTTAGCACCATGTAAACATATTTTCTTACTTGTGTTCACTTAGCCAACATAGTTACATACATTCACGCATCATATATGCATTATAAATGAAATTTATACATAACATGTCAAGATGCATTAACATGAATAAAGACATAGAATTAGTAGAAAGCTTCTCTTTATTGATACCTTCAAGTGATTACAGACTCTATCCACCCTACGCACACAGCTGCAGGGGTCTGTGCACTCAGCTATGGACCTCTACCCTAGGCCTCTGCGCACTCAACTGCAGAGCCTCTACCTACGCTATGACCCGAGATTTTAGACTTCTTACTTCAGAGCTATGACTAGCTTAGAAACTATTCAAATACTTAGAGCTTACTTACTTAGCTCTTTTTATACAATCTCATGGTCCGCAGACCATGGGTAGATCTTTTACAGATGACTTTACTGTACAAAAATAAGGGTGGACAACCCTTTATGACTCATGACACCTTTGCGCTCTGCGACCACAAAATGCGGAGCCTCTACAAGTTTATTACAAAATTCGACCAAAAACATGGACTTTTAGCCCCAAAATTGTCCTTAGGGGATCCTGTTCCCAACAGGACCCCAACACAAACATCGTGAATCGCCCTTGAGTCACTTAGCAGGCGTAGAGGTATTTGCACAAAGTCCTTCAAGCTCAACTCGTATGACCGCAACCTTAGTGGTGCACTGTGTGGCCGCCTGCTTCGTGTCTTCAACCATCTGCTCGGTCACTACTCCTAAACTATGGGCCTGAAGCTTCTACTGAGTTGCTTGCAGAGTTGCAAGATTTCCTTCAATAACGCCTATTACCGTGTAAGCCTCATCTAGCCAGGGCTTCAGTCTTTCCTTCAGCATTGCTTCCTTGTGCAGTGCTGCATCCACATGTTCTTTCAGTTGCTTGGCCTCCTGCAAATTTGCTAGTCTCTGTGTCAATGCGACGGTTCGTGCTGTGCCCTTGACCTCATCATAGCATTCTTGTAGCTCATGCACTTCCATCTCTAGTTGTTGTATAGTGGGGTCCTCCTGCAATCTTGTTAGGATTTCAAACGACTACTCAAAAAGTTGCGTGCAGTCTGCTACTACACTGTTCATCGCTGCTACTACTTCTATGACTACGGTCACTCACTGCTCCTTTACTTCTGGCAGAGTTGAAGGCTATGCCTTCAACTATAATTCTGTGATTTGCAGGTTCAACTCCAACTGAACCTTCGCCATCTAAGTACGAGTGTCGCGCACCCCCGAAGCTAGTTTGTGGATGCCTACCTCGACGAGCTCCTCCTCAGGAATGGCCAACTCTGGGACCATTCGGCATGCCTCCTCGATGACCTGCATAATGTTCTTGTTCTGATTGTTCACCTCAATCACAGCGGTGATGGCAGAGTCTTGTTGTAGCCATCTACTCATTTTTTATTTGTTGTTCACTGATCACCTGTAGGGCGTGGTGCTCATGGGCCCTCAATTCTGCAATTACTCCATCCTGCAAGAGGTGGATTGCTTCACCCGGGAGCACTACCAGATTCAACCCTACTCCCTTTAGGGCACTGACAATGGGCCTACCAACTTCGTTCTCCATGGTCATTGCTCCATCAGGCAGCACTATCGCACTGGAGGCCTTCGCGCGCAGCATCTCGGCAACCTCTAAAGTGTCGATAGCAAGGTTGGTGGACACCGTGCCAGCTTGAGATGTGCAGGTCTGCAGCTCCTGTAAACCTGTTTGGATAGCCGCCAAGATTACCTATTGCTGCTGCTCAAACTGTTGTAGGGCCTCTGCGGTGACATCCTGCACCGTGTCACTAATTTCATGTAGATCACCCTCTGTTAGCGTGATAGGGTCCAATGATGTCTTGGTAGCCTTTGATTTCTTCCTGTACCCTCCTTTCTCTTGCTCCCTTGGGAGCTTGATGTAGGCAGATGTCTCCTGTGGGTCTGTGTCGTGCTACTCATCTATCTCCTCCTCTGTCTTAGGTGAAGGTGATTGTGCACCTTTGTTAGAGCCTCACTTTGTCCCACCTGTCTACTCTTTTGTCTATTGCGCAGCCTCACGCTCTGCCTGGGCCTTGTTAGTGGCCTCCTTCTTTCTCCTTTCGACCAACTGAGTTATCTTTAGCTTGGCCTCCTCTTTCTTTTTCTATGCGGCGGACTTGCTTCCTCTCATTGCCAAGTCTGTTGTAGCATGCCACTCTACCAATCATTGACAAATTGTTGTGTCGATGTTGTCATTTGTTGCTAGGTAAGGCATGTCATACCATTTCTGCATAGTGTCCTTTCACACCTTGATGGATACATGATGAAAATTGGCCTTAAATTTTGCATATCCCTGTAGGTTGGCATACACCGTAGGTGAAAATCACGGCTTGCAGTTGATGGCCATGCGGATGTTCATTTCCATCAAGATCTAGAAGATATTGTTATCCTTGATTCATTATGCATCCTTGGTCGCCCAAAGCAAAGAGTACTTTGTTGCTTCTGGTAGGTCTGGCATGACCGAAGGGAATTGACTATCCTCTAGCAGCTCCCACGCTACCAGCACAATTGACAGCAAGAGTCACGCATAGTGGAACATCTTGTTGATCTCCTACGCTTCAGGGGAGTTTTCTAGGAACTCTCTATAAAGGTAGTCTGACCAATTGAACTGGACTCCCTCATCGCACTGGGCTGCTAGCGCGATGACAAGTGCCGGCACCTCATCGATGTGACACTTCCTCATCACTTTCCCTACTAAAATATGCATAGATACCTTTATAGTAAGGTCGCAGATGTTGGATATGGCATATCTGCACAGCTTCTCCACCAGTTTAAACTTTTCTTTCATAGATTCTATGAGGGCCTACTCACCACATTTTCTGCCAAATATCATGGACAGATTCTCTCACGTGTAAGGTAATCACATGATCCAGTGGATCAACCTGTCCATGATGGATATTGGCTCCTCCAGCGACAAATGCCCATCATGCACCAAGCACAGCATCTGCTTGATGACCAATACTGTAACCGGGGTGCGGTTGTAGTGCGGCACCCAAAGCAGGTTGAGCAAACCTGGCTTATCTACTCCTCTGAGCCACCTCCATGGCTCCAATGCGGTCATTTCGGTGTTTGTATCAATGATGTGGCGCATCATCTACTCGGTTTCCAGGTGTGGGAAGTTCTCGTGATCCACCAAGTCCAAATCCTCAAGTTTCAATAGAGGAACCTGTCCCAAGCACGTTCCTTCGAAAACAATCTCATCCGTCATCATAGGGGATTGCAAGGAGGTCTTTCTCTCATCGATGTCTTTCGGCACCTTGGTCTTGCCCTTACGTGGAAGGTCATACTCAGGAAATCAAGTGATAGGGTTAGCACCATGGGTTTCAACCTCCTCCACTTCAACCCCCACATCCTCATCATCCATCGATATGTCTTCGATTTCTTCCTCTTCCAGCACCAAATTTATGGCTTTTCCCTTCTCCTGTGCAGTGGGCTTTGGTGGGTTTCTCCTCGGTGATGCGCACACAGGTATTGAATGATGCTTTCCCTTTTTATCCTTCACATTCTTCTTGGTTGGGGTGGACTTTGGTCTTAGCGTTCTGCCTCCATCTCAACTTCCGACACCGACTCCTCTACTTCGGTATCTATGGCTTCTGTGGGCACTGACATAATGCTTTCCAACAGTGCTCACAACATCTCCGGTAATTTTGCAAACGTTGGAGTCACTTTCAAAGCCTTGAATAATTCTCAGTTCATGTGTACCTGAGAGCTCAAGAACTCAATTCTCAAAATGCCAAGTGTTTTTCACTAGACAGCCCCTTGTAATTTATAGGGCATTTTGAACTCAAATCTAATCATTCCCGCAAAATTCGGTTCATTAATGCCAGATTGGTGGTAGATCTTCAAGGATCTAACCCATAAATTTCATCTTAAATTCCAGTCGCCCGCTCCATTTGGCTGCATTTCTACCATCAAATCATGAACAGTGACTTTAACAATCACTTTCCAGCTGACCTGTGCGATTTCTCCCTGGGTAGCGCAGCTCCCTTCATGCTATCATGAACCCTATGACGCTTCCTTGCTTTGCATAGTCCTCAAATCGCACAGCTCCCCAACCTGGGCGGTGTAGTGTATAGTCTCGCACCTCCTTTCAGCTACCTGGAGCGCGAAGATTGTGCTACCTTTATCTAGTCACATGGCCAGATTGCCAGTGTATGGCTTCAAGTGACTGCCATTCACCTTTCCTGGGAAGGGATCTCCATTCAATTTGACCAAATGAACTACTCCTCCATCGGTAATCTCCTTAATGACATACGACCCTAACCAGTGCATCATGAACTTCCCTGGAAATTTATCAAACTTGTTGTCATATAAAAAAACCAAGTCATTTACCTTAAAGGCGTGTATCTTAATGTGTCAATTGTGTCGAGCTTTTTTTCATTGCTGTTGGACCTGTTGGTGAAATCCAACTAGAAATCTCTCTTCCTCAAACTCATCCAGTTCTGCGAGCCTCTCCTCCAGGGCTCTGCAATCCATCATACCCATGAGTGCTGCTATGTGTAGACTAGGCACAATATATTCCATGGGAATTACTGCTTCAACACCATAGACAAGCGAAAGGGTGTTTGTCGAGTCAACTTCTTGCATGTTGTCTGATAGGCCCAAAGTACTGCAGGTATGCATAGGTCCCAATCACTTCGCTAAGCATTTCAAACCTTGGACAGTGCATTCTCTAACACTTTATTGAATGCTTCCACCGTCCCATTAGCCATCAGGTGATAAGGTGTGCTCTTCTAGTGATATACCTTAAATTCCTCCATTAGCACGCTGATCATTTCATTCAGAATGTGTGTATTGTGATCACTCAGTACATACTCAAACAGGAACTTCCCAGTAGTCGCGTCTGTGCAATCCTTCACATGTTGTGCCTCCACCCAACGAGTCAAATACTCCATCGTGATGATAATGTACCTCACTCTCGTCTTTCGTTGGGGTTGAATAGGTCCCACAAAATCTATCACCCATTTCTCAAAGGGTTGTAACGTCATCTGTGGATTCATAGGCATCTCATCCCTACGTGATGGCCTGCCCCCTCTTTTGACACACATCACACACTTTGTAGTAAGATTTTGAATCTTGATGGAGGGTTTGCCACCACAACCCTGCACATAGAATCTTTTGTCCTGTCACTCTCCCTGCATATTGTCCTCCTGTGGCACCCCCATAAGCATCCGCAAGGATGCTGCTTCTTTAAATATCAGGTACATATCATCGCAATATCTCATCAGACCCCATTTTGTACATATGCCCAGCAATAACAAAAACAATTGTTGTGCACACCACTAACTCCTTCTTTTGTTGGACAGTATATCCCTCTGGGGCAGTCCCTATCGTCAGGAAGTGTATTATATCCTCAAAATGACCATCTACAATGTGCACCGCAAATAGTTGCACGTCACGCAATCCTTCTTCCAAATTAGTGGGCTCTTCCCCTGTTTCGATGTGCGACAGATGGTCAAGTCCCACTTTCAGTCGTCCAGGCTTCACAATAACTTAAAAGTCATATTCCTGGAACATTAATAGCCACTGGCATATTCTGTCCCCCAACACAGGCTTATAGACCAGGTACTTTAGCATGGAGTGGTCCGTATACATCTTAAAATGGCCTCCTAGCAAGTAGTGTCTAAACTTCTGGAGTGTGTATACCATAGCTAACCCTTCGCGCTCAGTGGTGGAATAGTTCTTCTCCACCTTGGATAACCTTCTACTTACAAACACAATAGGATGGTCCAAGTCTCCTCTTCCAGCCTGTGTCAGTACTGCTCCCAGCACTATACATGACACGTCGACATTTACATGAAATTCCTTCTTCCAATCCGAGAAGACTAGAATCGACGCAGTGACCATCTTTTCTTTCAATACATCCAAGCTCTTATTATAGTCCTCGTTCCAACAAAATGTGACATCCTTCTTTAACAATTTCTCCATAGGCACGGTGATCTGGGCATAGCCTTTGATAAACTTTATGTAATATCATGTATGTCCTAGGGTAGCGTATAGCTATTTCACACTCCTCGATGCTTCCAAATTTAGTATCACCGCAATCTTCACGAGTTCTACCATTAGTCCCTGCCTGCAAACCACATGACCCAGCAGGGTCCCAAAAGGAACACAAAATAGGAATTTCTTCAGATTGAGCACAATTTGGTATCTTTGATAGGTATCTAGCATCAGGTGCAAGCTTGCTACATAGCTTTTCACCAGCCCAAACATAGTACAATCATCAAAGTATACTTCCAGGAACTTATGAATAAACTCCTTGAATGTAGCAATGACTACACGTGAGAAAATCGTAGGTGCATTCTTCAATTCAAGCGGCATTACAGTGTACTAAAAACACCCCCACTCAGTCGCAAAGTTCATCTTGCTCCTATCATTTGGCGCGCTTTTGATCTGATGGTACCCCGAGAACTCATTAGTGAAGGAATATGCTTCCTGGCCACCTACATTGTCCAACACTTCATCAGTGAATGGATTAAGGAAAGGATCATGTACGCAAGCATCATTCAGCTTTCTAAGATCCACGCATATGCTTATTTCATCCTTCTACTTCTTCTCCTATACCACCATTGGGCCTACCGAGTCGAATTCTTCCACATGCTCAATGATGCCTGCAGTGAGGACCTTATCTCTCTAAGTATACCTTCTCCTTATACTTTGGCTTGAGACGGTAAGGTCTTTGCTTAACCAACTTTTGTTACAGTAAAATTTGGGCACATCAACCCCAGCTTCCAGATCCGTATTATTAGGGTCCATCAACCCCTAATTCAGTTGTTTTCATTCCCTAATGAATTTAACCTACATCATGCTTGCCTCCCAAGAGTTTCATGACACCATTCATCCAAAAAATGTCCCTAAGGAGATCATCGCAGGTGGCCCTCTATCTGGCTACAATGCATTGTAGGAACTGCACTGTCTGGGTGCTATGCATAGCACCTAGCTTTTGTTTCACCTGCGGTGAGCGAGATCCATCGAATTTTTCAAATGAATCCATTGGATTCCTCATCCAATGGATGTTTCTGGAGGTTTCTAGAAGGATTGGGCTCACTTTTGGATGAGGAATAAAATGAATTAACCTTAATCCATTATCCCTTCCTGCATGGAACCACTTCCCAATTTTGGCAAAGAATTCATGAGGGCCATTAATGACTTAACCTCCTCCATTCAACTATAAATTGACCAGGCATTCAAGGCTGGTCCAAGGTTGAAACTTCTTGAGCTAAGGAAATGTTGTTGAAAAGAGATTAGTAGAGAGAGTAATGATATCATGTCAAATTGTTGTTTCCATGAGGAGAGAAGGGTTTGAAGCTGGGAGGATGACATTGAATCGGACATTCATCTACATAGGTTTTAATCTTCCTTTCTATGAATAAAGAGTTCTATGATTTTTCCATTCATGTTTTTATGTGATGTATATTATACTTTCGATTCTATATTATGTTTAGTTAATAGATCAATATGTATGCTTTGATGGTTTTCTGTCTCGGCTTGTGTGCAGGTATCTTTCAAGCGAGTTAAGTATGGAAGGGAGTGATGAAAGCAGTTAAAGGGAAGAGGGATCGAGCAAGAGATACAGGTTGGTACTTTTGATCCTCTTTCTTTTATCTGTTAGCTATAGGAAAAGCATTGGAATTACTTTAACTGTTGTTCTAGACTTGCTACTAGGTATAAGGGTTAGTCATTCGAAAAGACACTAAATTTTCCTGTAAAAATATGGCGACTCCATTGGGGAACGTTCCTATCCCTTATAGTAGCTAATCAATCTCTTAGAACACTTTGACATACTTTACCCTCTGTTTCTCATCGAATTCAAGTTCAATTCAGTGAAATTTGGGTCAATTTTGAGCATAAAATTGTCATTCTGTAATCATCGAAGCTCTGTAACTGACACAGTGCACTGCATTTCACCCTCTGCATAGAGACAGTGTTATGCATCACACTATCCCTCACTTTGACCTGCGTTGATTCCTTTAGGATCGGTTTTCCCATCTAGGAGCTGAAACCTTAAGTCAATTTTCAGTTGTTAGAATTGCTTGTTGGCCCATGAGCAGAGTTCCTTGTCCTATGTCAACCTTGTTAAAAAATGAAACCAAGGAAGATGAGGATAGTTCTTGGTCTTGTGTCAACCTCATCAAAAAATGAAACAAGGAGTATGAGGACAGTTCCTAGTCTTGTGTCAACCTCGTTAAAAAATGAAACTAAGGGAATGAGGATAGTTCCTGGTCTTGTGTCAACCTCGTTAAGAAATGAAACAAGGAATCAAAGTATAGTTCCTTATCTTATGTCAAGCTCCTTTTAAAATGAAACAAGGTCCCCTGGAGCAAAGTTCCAAGTCGATTCTTTGAGTAGATCTCGTAAAATCCCAGTCGAGTCTTTCACTTGATCTTGTAAAAGAACCTTCATTCCATCCACCTGATAGCCACGAGTAGTCTACTTAGATGAATGTAATGAATCTTGGTGGGCATGCACCTAGTGGTAAAGTTAAATTTCCCTATAGGTTATGTGAAGGGAATCACCCCATTCACCTTTGTCTATCTGGACGAAGCCAAAAAGGTGTTGGATAACCGTCCTACTTCACCACAGCGACTTCCATCTGGTTACAAGAGACTCTTGCTTTCATCATGTTGGGTGGCATGTAAACCAATTCAAGCACAGTTTTTTGTTTTAAGCTTGCGTAAAAATGAAACTGAATCCAACATATGGCTACATTTTCCCTTTCGGGATTTACCATTGGCTTGCTAGTATGGTTGTTTTCAACCTCCTTGGTTCAAAATGTCATGATTCTCCACAATCGAGTACACCTCCAACTAGACAAAATCAACCTCCAGTTGATCTTAAATTTGACCCTTTGCCTTCTTCCTCGGTTGTTTCTTCCTCCCCTTCCTCCTCTTCGCCTGGTAAAAGTATTGGTACTAGTAACTAGGTGGCTAAGAAGAAGAAGAAGAAGAAGAAGAAGCAAATTCAGCAGAAGGGCAACCAAGCAACCATTATTGTGAATGCAAAATCTTATGATAAATCATTCATTAAGCCTCACAAAGTTCGATATCCATGCAAACTTTATGCGGAGACCATCTTCTTTGAAATTGTCCTGATATTCCTTGGATCTTAGAAGAATGGTCTTCCCGTTCACATCATCCTGTGTCATCAACCTCTAGAGATCATATTGGTGACACACCATCAACTAGTGATAGTAAAGTTCATGGAAATAAGGGAAAATTTAAGTTTCCATGTAGGTTATGTGAAGGGAATCACCGCATTCACCTTTGTCCCTATCTGGATGAAGCCAAAAGAGTGTTGGATAACCGTCCTGCTTCACCACAGCGTCTTCCATCTGGTTACAGGAAACTTTCCCTAAATCCTTCACTAGTTAATGAATTGACTGACTCAAATCAACTGTCAGTCAAACCCACTCTCTCTGAAAGTGAATCCTATGAGTCTATACCCGACCCAAATCAACAGGTCAAGGTAACAGTTGACCCGATTTCACCTTCAGTAAGTCGTACCCTTCTCGAAGAGAGTGAACATGATACCACTCAAGTTCTTTTTGTTTCTTCGGATTCTAATGAGCTTGGGGGAAATCCTCCTGTTCCATCAAGATAGGAGGAAAATCCTCCCATTCTCGTAACTCAAGGGGTTAATCCTCCTGTTTCTATGGTACCCCCTCCAAGTAGTCTGGTTACTTCCTTTGATTGGAATCGACTAACAGGATACTGCCTTCCTTCTTATGTGCCTTTCCAGATCATAGTACAAGTTTGTAATATGATTGTATCGAGCACTATTATAGATGAAGGTGCATCAGTGAGTATCTTTTCCTCCACTACTTGGCAAGCGCTCAGTTCGCTGCTGCTTGTGCCTGTTACACAGAATCTATTGGGTTTTAACAGAGGAACCAGTCAACCATTACAGATCCTTCCTCAGTTACCTATTACTTTGGGAGGAAAAACCGTTTATCTGAATATGATGGTAGTCCCAGAGCCTTTAGATTATAATTTACTAGGCGGAATTGTCACCGTTGACCAGCTTTCATTTCCCAGTCCAAATATGGCTCCTAGTCAACCATCTTCCCTAATTGGTCCATTTATACCAATTGTATCATCCCTACCATAGGTTAATTATGTGGCAAACCATTCCATACCTACATCAACTTACGATCAATTCAGTGATGTTGTACATTATGTACTGGGGGCACTGGAACCAGATCTCTCCTTCATGACCACTTATGAGTTGTGAACAGGAGTCCGAGGATAGTTCATTGTCTTGTGTCAACCTTGTTAAAAAATGAAACAAGGAATCTGAGGATGGTTCATTGTCTTGTGTCAACCTCATTAAAAAATGAAACAAGAGTCTCCGAAGATAGTTCGTTGTCTTGTGTCAACCTTGTTAAAAAATGAAACAAGGATTTTGAGGAGAGTTCATTGTCTTGTGTCAACCTCATTAAAAAATGAAACAAGGGGTTCGAGGATAGTTCATTGTCTTGTGTCAACCTCGTTAAAAAATGAAACAAGAGTCTCCGAGGATAGTTCATTGTCTTGTGTCAATCTCGTTAAAAAATGAAACAAGGAATCCGAGGATAGTTACTTGTCTTGTGTCAACCTCGTAAAAAAATGAAACAAGGAATATGAGGACAATTCTTTTATTGTGTCAACCTCGTTAAAAAAATGAAATAGGCCCATGAGCAGAGTTCTTTGTCCTGTGTCAACCTCGTTAAAAAATGAAACAGGCCTCTCAGGATGTTTGTTGTCTTGTGTCAACCTCGTTAAAAAATGAAACCAAGGAATATGAGGATAGTTCATGGTCTTGTGTCAACCTCGTTAAAAAATGAAACAAGGAGTATGAGGACAGTTCCTGGTCTTGTGTCAACCTCGTTAAAAAATGAAACTAAGGGAATGAGGACAATTCCTGGTCTTGTGTCAACCTCGTTAAAAAATGAAACAAGGAATCAGAGCAGAGTTCCTTGTCTTGTGTCAAGCTCTTTTTAAAATGAAACAAGGTCCCCTGGAGCAAAGTTCCAAGTCGAGTCTTTGAGTAGATCTCGTAAAATCCCAGTTGAGTCTTTCACTTGATCTCATAAAAGAACCTTTATTCCATCCACCTCATAGCCACGAGTAGTCTACTTAGGTGAATGTAATGAAGCTCGGGGGGCATGCACCTAGTGGTAAAGTTAAGTTTCCATGTAGGTTATGTGAAGGGAATCACCCCATTCACCTTTGTCTATCTAGACAAAGCCAAAAATTTGTTGGATAATCATCTTGCTTCACCGCAGCGACTTCCATATGCTTCCGGCGATAGGTTGACATCAATGGCCTTCGACCGAAAGACTTCATATGGTGTTCGACATCAAATCATTTATTCACATCGTGCGGAATGTATTGCAGTACCTTGAAGGTCATTATCATTATCAGTGATTCCTCTCGTGTCTGTTAACATCTTACATCATTGGCTGGTAATTAGATGATGTATATCCATGTTCGACTTCAAATCATCTATTCACATGGTTAGACTTGTACAATGAGTGAAAGATTGGACGAGATTGAAGACCCTAGATCTAGTTTCATCCATTCGGGTTGCGATATATTTTCAGGAGTACTATATCAAATCTACAAATGGCCTTACATTCATGGTCATCCATTCATGGGTCTATATCTATAGACGACTATATTTGTACATGTAATGAAAGTTTATAAAGTTGAGCATGGGTATGCCTTCCCTGAGCTAGATTATGAGAAAAAATCAAAGTATCATGATATTTGCATTGTAACTGATGTAGGTCACCTTCTGGTTCAAAAACTTCTCTCCAATTGGTAAAGCATCTCACTCGACATGTTTATTTTCGACTTCATGTTTTAGGGGGGCAACTATTATAGGAAAATTTGGGCACATCAACCCCAGCTTCCAGATCCGTATTATTAGGGTCCATCAACCCCTAATTTAATTGTTTTCATTCCCTAATGAAATTAACCTACATCATGCTTGCCTCCCAAGAGTTTCATGACACCATTCATCCAAAAAATGTCCCTAAGGAGATCATCGCAGGTGGCCTTCTATCTAGCTGCAATGCATTGCAGGAACTGCACTGTCTAGGTGCTATGCATGGCACCTAGCCTTTGTTTCACCTGTGATGAGTGAGATCCATCGAATTTTCAAATGAATCCATTGGATTCCTCATCCAAGGGATGCTTCTGGAGGTTTCTAGAAGGATTGGGCTCGCTTTTGGATGAGGAAGGAGATGAATGAACATTAATCCATTATCCCTTCCTCCATGGAACCACTTCCCAATTTTGGCAAAGCATTCATGAGGGCCATTAATGGCTTAACCTCCTCCATTCAGCTATAAATTGACGAGGCATTCAAGGCTGGTCCAAGGTTGAAACTTCTTTAGCTAAGGAAATGTTGTTGGAAAGAGATTAGTAGAGAGAGTAATGATATCATGTCAAATTGTTGTTTCCATGAGGAGAGAAGGGCTTGAAGTTGGGAGGATGATGCTGAATCGGACATGCATCTACATGGGTTGTAATCTTCCTTTCTATGAATAAAGAGTTCTATGCTTTTCCCATTCATGTTTTTATGTGATGTATACTGTACTTTTTATTCTATAATATGTTTAGTTAACAGATCGATATGCATGCTTTGATGGTTTTCTGTCTCCGCTTGTGTGCAAGCACCTTTCAAGCGAGTTAAGTACGGAAGGGAGTGGTGAAACCAGTCAAAGGGAAAAGGAATCAAGCGAGAGATACAGGTTGGTACTTTTGCTCCTCTTTCTTTTATCTGTTAGCTATAGGAAAAGCATTGGAATTACTTTAATTGTTGCTCTAGAATTGCTACTAGGTCTACGGGTTAGTCATTCAAAAAGACACTGAATTTTCCCGTAACAACTTTGCGTCGGGCTTCAACATGATCTTCATAGCAGCTAGGTCCCCGATTATCCCTTTTATATCCGTAAAATTGGTAGGGAATAAATCTTGGTATTCGCGGAGCAATTCAGCAACCTTATCCACAGTCGCATCATCCCAGTAATCTCCAATCTTCGCGAATTTGGGCTCTACATCTGTACTAATGTTTACCTATTTCATTTTTAGCGACGCAGTTATATCAGGATTCTCAACCTGCGGTCCTTCAACCTCGCGGTGACCTTTTGTTTCAGGGATATTAATCTTTCGCGGATCCTCAGCCTCTTCTTCAGCATTTACATTATAGCATTTTATCGCGTGACTCAGCTAAGTAGCCCACTCAGCTGAATCAGGTCCAAAGGATCATGCGATATCCTAAAGACTGTTGCTTTCACCTCTTATAGCACCTCATCAATATAGTCAAACCCATCTTCAAAGTTGAATGTCATTATGAATCCTTTGTGCAGAATATCCCATTCACCTGTACCATGGTGAAGCTCTGTTTCTACATACCAGTTCATTGGGATGACATCCAGGGTGTGATAGAATAAGTGCACCCATTCAGGTTGGGACTTCTCTCCATAATCTTGAGCCCATTTGGCCAATTGTGTGCACGGATCATCCTGTCCATCATATTTGTTTGTTATTCGTACCTTTGGCTTCCCAAAGCATGTCCTCATCATCCTCCTACGTTCGCACCAATCATAAAAGCTTCCCTTGTGCGTACTCCACCATCTTGCAAGCATAGCGCACAGTGCCCAGTCCAATGCCTCGAAGCGTTTCTTTTCTAGTACCTCCCTTTCAAATGCATCCAAAAAGATATCTACATCACTAAGGCCATCATAAGTGGGAAGATTTCTTACCTTTGATGACACATAGTGCAGCGACCGGATCATCATGTTACAACTCAGTGTAGTTACCTCATGTAACCAATTTTTCCAGCGCTCTAATTCTTCATCAGAGTCCGAGGTGCATGAAATCTCACAATCCCATGTAATTCGTCCATCCGCTGTTGGATTCACCCAATCTTGGTCTCACGTTGTTATCTTATAGATACATTCTAGATCGCCATCACTCTCATAATTGTGAACTAGTTCAGTATAGCACAATCCTTCAGCAGGATCTAGGGGCACTATTACGCAGAGTGATTTCTTCTCAAATATCATCTTTCACTTCTTTAGGTTGATTATTTCGTTCATATCAGTAGCCCAATCAATGCCAAGGAGCACAGGGTAGGCATTTCTATCATCCACAATTTTTATTACTTCAAAGTTAGCTAATGCACTCACACCTTCAATATCTACAGCCACCCCTTGTAGCCACCCCATGGGGATGATCTTTTGTGGATTCGCCATCCTTAGCTGAATCGAAGACCATTACAACGCGGGTCTCCCCGTCTACTCCCAAGTCTGTTTTGGTAGAACATTCACGTCTGACCCCAGGTCCAAGATAACCTGATCCATTTCATACTCTCCTATCTATGCGGTCAGCCTCATCTCTCGTCCCGTCCTTGTTTTATGCTTACCTATCTTTCATACTATGTGTGACTCACCCTGAGTGTTTTCGATGCATCTGTTTATAAGCTCCTGTAGCCCCTTCACAGCCTTGCTATCACACAGTAACTTCATGCAAGTCTCCAGGAAGGTTGTAAGAATAAAAGGGTCCATCTCTTGATCAGGCTTATCCTTGATCCCTAAGGTGGAGGGCTCAGTGAAGCTCTTCTTCTCCTCCATGAATGTTTCACATGTGCACTCCAAATCGAACTCAGTCTCCTTCATCGGAGCTTTTCGAACCCATGTGTTGTCCTTAGGTTGTTTCCCTTATTATCTCCTATTGTGATTCCACTTCGAAGCATTATATTTACGTCCAAATCCTCTTCGCGCAACTCAGACCTCATCATTTGCAAGTTTTGAGTTGGCTGGGGTGGTAGTGCCCCTTTCTCACATATCCTTGCTATCAACATAGGATAGTCTTTTGTTTCATGATCAAACATAGTGCAATACTTGCACGAGAACATGTAGGGTTAGTGCAATCATGGGAATAGTCTCCTGGTCCTCCGCAATTGTAGCATATCAACTGTCCCCAACCTCTGCCAGTCCCTCCTCCACCTCGGCCTCATCTGTGCCCCTGGAATCCTGTTCGCGCCATCCCCACACTCCGTTCAAGGGGCCACATTTATGCTTGAACCCTATAGGCGAGAGTTCTATCCATCATTAGTTCATAGCTTTTGTAATTGCGCTCATCATGCCCTACCGGCCTACAAAAGTTGCGGAACAATTGTTGTGGAGTCTGTACAAACTTTTGCAGCAAATGATAGTTATCCGTGGCATGTTTTCCTGATACCTGACAAATGGTGCACCACAACGCAGGCCCCGCACTCGGTCCTGCCTAAGCTTCTAGCCTCAAAGGCATCGGTCCTCCTCCTGCAATATAGTTTGCAAAGACTGGGCAATGGTCTTTGTCATGCCTCTAACCCTTGCATTTCAAGCACCATACCTCTTCGCACACCTCTGGTCGAACTGTTCTGTCCTACTTCAAACTTTACATCTCAAGGAAAATATTTTTCAACTGCGCGTGGATCTACTAAACCCCTAGATTTGGATCTTGCATCGGTGTTTCATGCAGTCTCATTGCAATCTCCAAGGCCTCTGCCTAAGTCGTTATCTTCTGTTGTGATATCGCAACCCTTAGGTGTGGCAGGAGCAAAGCCACGAACCATTCATGGCATTGTTCATCTATTAGCTTCATATTAGCTTCCTGGATTTTACACTTCAATCTCTAATCTACTTCCCCAGGGGTCTCGCTTGGTTGCATCACAATTTTATTGAACCCCATAATCGACTGTGCCTCAGATTTAAGCCTATTGAATTATTTTTTTAGCACAGTTTAGATGTCTACCACTCCAGAATTTGGGTTATCAATAGAGTACTTGATGTACCAGGTTAGTGCCCGATCCTGCAGAGCACTAACCAGCATTGCCTTCTTCATGTGATCATCTATAATTCCCTCAGCTTCCCATACAGCTTTTACGACGAACCAGAACTGGTCTGGGTCCTCATTTCCTAAGCCTTTGAACAAAGGCAGCTTTACTGAATTTTCCATACTGAACTGTGGTGGAGGTGGACGTGGTACAGGTGAAGTCGTAGGCGATGGTGGTGAATTTGGGGGTGGTGTGGGTGGTAGTGGTTGTCACAGGAATCCTTGTCTTATTAACTAAATAGCACTTTGTGGAGAAGCATGTGTTACTCCCTCTTCATCACCTCGTGGAGGTGAAATTAATGGACTATATTCAAGGCCCTTTCTCCCTTCATTCCTATAAGTTTTTTCGCTTCACGTAGCCCCGAACATTAATGTAGCTGCATAACCTGCTTTTTGCACAATAACATTTAATCCAGGTATTCAAATATTTCAAGTACTTACCTCACGGTCCTTTCAAAAAATGTCACTCTGCCTCATTGTAGCCGACTGAGGTATCGACCGTGAATTCAATAACAAATCCTCCTATGACATGGTCGAGCCAATGATCGACAACACGAGCGATCTTATCCTTAGATGCTTCCAATCTCTAGCTCTGGGGTCGGAACAATAGGACCTTCAAGTCTCCACCTTCCTTGGCTATCTGCAAGCTTCGTGATCCACTCATATAGCTCAACTGGAAAGGAACATAAAAAGATCTTGTGTATTTTTGTATATAGGTACATGTCCAACCATTGTTCCTTTCTCAGTCGCGAGCTTCTGTTCTCCTGCACTGCGAATCCGTGGATCTCCCTATCCAACCAGTCTCTAATCTCTTTCTTAGTTGGATTCTAGTGATACGACATCACACATCTCTTATGCAGATTCTGGTCCCGACAACGAAACCATTTTTTGGCTTTTTGGGGCCTGACCCAGGTTCAGTGTTAGTTAGCCAAACAAATCCCTACACTACTAGCCCTTTCAGCATCAGTGCGTGGAGTGCAGACTGAAGTCTCACCCGAAGCAGTATGGGGGGATCTTGGAACCAAGTTTTTGCACCCTGATATGGTCATGATGTCGGTTTATTCCTTCTATTCCACCTTCGTGTAAGTCAGTTAGTTCTAAGGCTTGTCATACTTGCCCTCTATTTCGCCCTTCAGTAACTCCATGAAAAGGTACAATTGACCTTTGTGCAGCCCTAACCTGCAGCTCAGGTACTTTCGCACTATTAGGGAAGTGTACTGTGCAAATTCCCAAACTAGTCTAAGAGTCTTACTTATCTTATTAAACCATCATAGTTAGCACCGCATAACATATGTTCTTACTTGTGTTGGCCCTCGATTTTGGTCTTATTTTTGCTAAAGGAAACTTACTTAATCCATCTATTTTCCATCCGTTTTCCACTTTATCCATACCATTTTGATGTATTTCATGTCTACTCAAGTATTTAATTTTAATTTTTCAAATTCTAAAGCTTTTATGAAAATTTGGTTTCAAGTGCAAATATTGACAGATTCAGAAATTCCCGTAATAGCTATATGGATGACATGTTTGAAGGACACTTGGGAACGAGTTTTATGCATGGATGGACAGCTTGGGAACTAGGATTGAGCCAGCTCTACTTGGTTCGATCAGAACAAGCTTTATTAGGCCCATTTAGTGCTGGTCAACCATGACTAGTCACTCAGAAAATCCATAGAAATAGAACAGTTTTGAGATTTTATGGGATTGACCACATTTCTTGGGATGGGATTGATGAATTTGACTTAGATAGGTGAATATGAGTAGATATGTTTGTTAGAAGGATTATAGATAAGTTTCTTTTCACAAGACTTCTATTTAAAGCCAAGACTTTGATGGCTTATGTATTGACTTTTGTATAATTTCATGCTGAGACATTTTGGAGTTGAGAGCTAATTTGAAGAACCTGTTCTACTATTATTTTGTTGTTCAATAATGTGGATGTGTGACTGATTTTAAGCTTTTGATATCAATCTCCAAGTGTGCAAAGCAAGGGTGGAGGGCCCCCATTCCAAGCTAAGTACACTTCTTTGTTTAAACTAGTTTAATTTTCCATAATCTTGTTATTGTAGAACTTGTTTACATGCTTTGTTTCAAATTGGTTTATGGTTAATGTGTGATGATTTATTTCATTAAATCTTAGTTTATTCATCACTTTAGTAAGTTGAAAAAAGAAAAGTGTTCAAGTTGAGCACTCCTTTTGTTAATTTGGTGAATTGTAACTAGTTTTCCTTGATTTCATGCAAGTTGTTTTCTTATGTATTTTTGGTTTTCGGTTGATAAAATTATGGTGAATGAATTATGATGGAAAATACCAAAGGTCTCTTAAGTTAGGAGCCTCCCTTCATTAATGATTTGTCCATCTTAAGCTATTAGTTTCTGCTTTCTGTTCATCAAGTAATAATTGAGGAAGAGTTGGACCTCTTAAGTTAAGAGCCATTTCAGCTTTCCCTCTTTACAAAGTGAATTGGAATTGCTAATATAGGTTATATTTGTAATATGCACTTCCTTAGTTTTTGAAAAACTTATCTTTCAAATTTGATTACATATGATATTCATATATAGTGGACTTGCCTTCAAGTATTACCAACCCGGATTGATAAGGAATATTTGTGTTAATTTGTGTGAATAAATTAGCTTAACAACTTGCATTCACTTAACCAACGTAATTACATACATTTACGCATCATATAAGAATTATAAATTAAATTCATACATAACACGTCAAGATGCATTAACTATAACAAATACGTGGAATTAGTAGAAAGCTTCTCTTTATTGATATCTTTAGGTGATTACAGACTCTATCTGCCCTGCACACACAACTGCAGGGTTTCACGCACTCATTTGCGGACTTCTACCCTAAGCCTTTGTGCACTCAGCTACAAAGCCTCTACCTACACTACGACCTAAGATTTTAGACTTCTTACTTTAGAGCTATGACTAGCGTAGCGACTATTCAACTACTTAGAGCGAGCTTACTTAGCTTTTTTATACAATCCCATGGTCTGTGGACCATGGGTAGATCTTTTACGGCTGACTTTACTTTAAAAAAATAAGGGTAGACAACCCTTTATGACTCATGACACCTTCGTGCTCCGCGACCACAAAATGTGGATTCCCTAAAAGTATGTTACAAAATTCGACCCAAAACATGGGCTTTCAACCCCAGAACTATCCTTAGGGGATCTCGTTCCCAACAACTAGCAAACCCACTTTATTTTATTTTATACAAAATGAAAAACTATATAACCTATCCCTTATTTCTCCTATTGATTCATATTAAATAGTTGAATCAATGTCATTTTCTACCTAACTATTGACTTACCTAGATTAAACTGTTGGGCAAATGTTTATTCTCTAACCTAATTTACAAAATTTCAGAGGAGTTTAATCATGATTACATTGTATGATTAAACTAAAAACTAGTGATTGTGGCATTTTGAACAAGATGCACACAACTTTTATTTTTTCAGTGATGAAGCAAAACTGTCTATGAGTAGTGGCATGTAGACTTGAAACACTTTCAGTATTACTCCTTTTTTTCTTTCTTTCTTTTGGTGGGGTTCAATCTTTTCTTCTTTTCAATATTCTTGTTTTTGCTCTTTGTTTTTCTTATTTATACCCTCTTTTCATTTTTATTCTATTTTTTCTTTTATTTGGAAATCATTGGCAAATTGACAAGTATTTACAAAATAAGATTCCTGAGATATAATACTCAATTACCTTGAGATCCTATAAATTATAGGATCCTAACAGTGGCTCCAACTGGGGATGGCACCCTCCCTGTGAAGTGCCAAGAACATTTGATCAGTAGCCTTGAGTGTTCTATTTTAGTAATATCCACCTCTAATTTCTTTGTTGTAGTACTTATGGTAACATACCAATAGAAGCTTAGGGCCTTCTTTGTGGGCTTCAACTTCTGTTAATAGGTCACCTAATCCAAATAATAAAGACAATGATATTTACAATGATAAATGCTAGAAAAATCTCTATTGCTCAGAGAAATAGTGTTTGAGCATCCTGTCATTGATAGGTCCACCAGGTAAGTCTGTCTCACCTAAATTTCTAAGAAAAAAATACATCATGTCCTCTGAAAGCATAAATTACATAAGGTCCCATCCATAAATTGTAAAATTTTCCATGCTTCCCTTTGTCTTCTCTTTTGGAATCCCACTTTAAAACTTTATCACCCAAGGTGAAATCATTTTCTTTTTCCCTTCTCTCAAAAAATTTCTTATTATTCTCATGGATGACCTAAGCCTTATTATAAACTTCTTCCCTGGATTGCGGCAACTGGATTGTCTGATCAATTCTCTTTTGAATGTCATTTGTCTCAGCCTGCAATTCCTTAATTAACTTCATGACTAGAACTCCCAAACAATATGGAAAAACAACATCCATTCCATAAACCAATTGGTATGGTGATATGCCAATTTATTTCTTTATGGTGATCCTATCAGCCCAAAGTGCATTTATCAACTTGTTGTGCCATGACTTTTTGTTGTTTGCTAACAGCTTCTTAATAATATTTATGAGACTTTTATTTGAAGATTCGGCCAACCCATTAACTTGTGGGTAGAAAGCAGTTGAATGTCCCAAAGTGATATGGTATTTGTTACAGAAATCTATCATTTTATTAGATCTAAAAGTTGCGGCATTGTTTGTAATAAGCTTATTTGGACAACCAAATCTAGACAGGATATTGGTTTCTAAGAATTTGATGATAACAACATCCTTGTCTAGTCTAGAAGGAGTGGCCTCAATCCATTTGGTAAAGTAGTCAATAGCAGTAAGGATCCATTTATGTTGAACAGAGGATGGTGGATGGATTTATCCAATGAAATCCAATCCCCACTGTTGGAAAGGGCTTTCAACAGATATGGGCTTCAAAGGTAGAGGCAAAAGCTTTCTTTTCCCCTCAAAGATTTGACATTTGTGGCAAGATGTTACCTTCTTATGGACATCTGGGAAAAGTGTATGCCAATAAAAACCATCTCTAAGGATCTTATTGCCAGTGGTTTTCCAATACAGATGGACACCACAGTCACCTTCATGAAATTCCTACATTGTTCTTTCTCCATCATCTCTCAATAGACACTTTAGTAGAATACCACTAGCATATTTCCAATATAAAACATTTCTATGATGCAAAATTTGACTGATTTTAGCTTCAAAAATCTAGCCTTTGTCTTTGTTAGACTAGGGGGAACATTTAAATTAAATAAAACATAAATAAGGTCTGCATACAAGGGTGAGGTCATGAAAGCCTCATCTAGTTGTGGAGTCGTATGTTCCTCTTGATCATCCAATTCAGCTACAAAGTTGATATCTAAAGCATTAAAATTAGCATCAATCATCAATTTGGCTAATCCTTTTCCTTTGATAAGCTTGGTTGGTTTGATTTCCATATCATATTCCAGAATGATGGTAATCCATTTGCCTCTTTTTCCATCTGGTCCACTCTCTGTCAAAATATCTTTAACTACGACATTTGGTACAGAAGCAATTATGTGAGAATGAAGGATATATACTCAGAAATCTTTAATTCCTTTTATCAATGCAAAAAAATGTTTCTCCATTATATCATACTTGAGTGCAGCATCCCTTAAATCCTTGCTAAAGAAAGCAATGGGCTATTCAAAACCTTCATCATTTTTTTGTAAAAGGACAACTCCAACATTATGTTGACAAGCAAATGAAAAAATTATGAAATCCTTAGTGAAATTTGGACTGATAAGGACTAGTGCTTTTGTCAATGCTTGTTTAACTTGGTCAAATGATTTCCTAGCTTCAATGTTCCATTTGATTTCAGAATCTCGTTTTAGCATGTTTGTTATGTTTCTAAGAAGTTTTCTAAGGCTAGGGATAAATATTATGAGGAAGTTTATTTTACCAATAAATTATTGAAGTTCCTTAATGTTTCTTGGATTATTGATTTTCATAATAGCCTCAATCCTTTAGGATCAATTTTAATACCTTCCTTAATGATATGACCAAGAAATTTTCCTTCTTCAAGGCCAAACACTATTTTCTTAGGATTTAATGAAATCCCAAACCTTCTACATTTTTCAAATACTCTTCTCATACGTAACAAATGTTCTTCATCAGTTTTAGAATATACAGTTATGTCATCTGGATAGATCACAATAAATCTTCCAATTTCATCAGCAAAAGTAGTATCCATTGCTCTTTGAAATGTGGCTCCAGTATTCATCAACCCAAAAGGCATCTTCACATACATGAAGGTACCCCATGGAGTTGTAAAGGTTGTTTTATCTTGGTCTTTTGGATGGGCTAAGACCTGATTATAACTTGAGAAACCATCTAATAAAGAAATCCTAGAAGATCCAACTACCTTCTGTAGTATATGATCCATTTTAGGTAAAGGATAGTTGTCCTTTAGGGGGAATTTGTTAAGGTTTCTAAAATCTATGCACAATCTGATTTCACTTGTTTTCTTCCTAGTTGGCACAATATTGGAAACCCATTTAGAGTACCTAAGAGGAACTATGATTTTAGAGTCATATAATCTTTTGATTTCCTTCTCAATTAAAGGCATCAGAACTGGATTTATTCTACGAAGTTTTTGTTTAAATGGTTTTTTATCTTCCTTAACTAGGATTTTGTGTTGTATAAGTTTTGTATCATACGTTTTAAAATCTTCATAGCTCCATGCAAAAACATCACTAAATTCCTTGAATAAAGCAATATATTTTTGTTTTTCAATAGTTGGGATTGATTTAGACAGTTTTATGATTTTGGGGTCCTTTTTAGTACCTAAATTACATTCTTCAACTGTTGTTCCTGTGGGCTCAATCTTAGGCTTTTTAGCCACGTCATTGAAATCAAAAAATTCTTCTAATGGAACTAGACCTCTAGGCAAAACATTATATTTTAGCTGGAGTGTTTCAAATTCTTCTTTTTTAGGGTCTATCTCAAGAAATTATAATGTATTTACAACATTAAATATGGGTAAATACATTTGAATTATCTAATTGCCTTTCTAGATTAGAATGTACAACTATTTGATTATCTACTTCAGATTCCAAATCAATACTATCATCTTGAAATTAATCTTTGGATTGCAAAAAAAATTCAATGTGTCTATCATTTCCAAACACCTGCCAATACCTCATGTTTTCTCGTACAGTTGGTCGATGTTTCACCTCCAGTACATATTCTTTAGTAGGATAAGGCATTTTGCAAGAGCTGGCTGAAAAAGCCAGATAGTTTGGAAAGATATTTTTTTTCTAGGAATTGCAGAAAGGTCATATTCAATAAAACTTTCTAGAAAATCAAGCACGGCATTTCTGTATCCTCTCATCCTAGGGTGTTTGGCTGAATACTCTCCTTTAATTTGTTTGATAATTAATTCAGCATCCCCTTGAATGGAGATTATTTTGGAACCTAATTTTTTCAATAACTGCAATCCTAAAATAATGGCTTCATACTCTGCTATGTTATTAGTACATTGAAAATTAAGCTTGTATGGGTGACCCTCAGCATGATTATTTCCTATGTACATTACCCAAATTCCTACTCCAAAACCATATTTGTCAAGGGCCATCAAAACTCATGTTCCAAAGAGGTTCAAGAGGAGTATTTAGTTCTGTTATTTGTGTTTGGGTTGGGTGTGTTTTAGAAATTTCAATTTCTGCATTGATCACCTGAGTGTTGATATCTCCATCATTGTAAAGAATGAAAGAATCCAAATCTAAGTGAAGAGAATAAAGGGGATAGTTGTGAGGTTTCTCTTGAATACTCACCATGAATTTCAGCAAGGTTTCCCTATATAATCTTCTTTGTTGCCCAAAAACTGGTATGGTAGAAAAGTTCATGTCCATCTATAGGGTTCCTTATGACTTTGCTCCCCATGAGTGTGACAACAACATGCCATACTTAGGGGGGATATCTACAACCACTATATCGTTTTCAAGACTTTTAGCTGGGATTTGTCCTAAAGTAACACACAGGTCTTTGTTGAGACCTATACATCTTACTTTACTGGAATCAAAGGAGTATAATTCTTTATAAGGCTTGGTAATATCAAGTCCAAATTTCTCCATAACAACTTTAGGCATTAAGTTGTGGGAAGCTCCTGAATCTAACATAGCATTATGGAATATTTTATCAAGAATATTTAGGCTAACATAGAATGGAGGAACACCCCCTTCCTGTGGTTTGCCCTCAACTTCCGAACCAAATAAGAGTCCAGGTTGGTCATCATTCAGGTTTACAGAGTCAGTGTTTTCCCCTATGTTTAAAGCTTTCATTACTTGGGGTCTGTACATGTTTTTGTTCATTAACTCTGTGAGATGAATAGGGACTTTCAATTTTCTAATTCATTCTCAATGTTGAATGATGTTTGAATCTTCATCAAGTTGGGAAGTTCATATTGATCTGTGATTTTTTTTTATAGGCTCTTTTTTCTTACCAGTGGTTGGGATATCTGTTTGAGTAGTTTTAGAAACACTATCACCTATCTTCTTGATAGGGGTTTCTATTTTTTTTCTTACCAGAATTATCCACAATTTTCTTAGGAAGATTGTCTATGGTTTTCCTACGATCAATTTCAGATGATTTTTTAGTAGAATTATCAGAGTTTTGGTGTTGAGAGTGTCTGAATTCCTTTTTCTCCTAAGGTTATACTGCCTATGGACTTCCATTATGGAATTTTCAAACCCTTGTTTAGATTCATCTGATTCTTCAGAATCTAGTTCAGTTTGAGCCAGGAGAAAAAGTTCTTACTCCTCTTGAGTGAGGAAAATTGTTTCATCATTATGTATCCCCATTAGATTTATTTAATTATCATCCAAATCTTCAAAAATATTCCCCTCGTCATCTATGTAATTTTCCTGAAAAGCAGGACGAATCTACCGGTCTAGACCCTTTTGTTCTCTTTGTTTAATTTGGGGAAAATTCCTTCTAAATTTTTGGTTTCTATTTTGAGGGGAATTTTGGTTTTCTCTCACTTGAGTTTGGTCATTTAGGTTTACTCTTTACATCATATGATTCACTACTCTCACTAGGTTATCAATATTATGATCAACAGCAAAAGTGGAAGGCTCTTCTTTTATGGTAACCCTATGTTGAGATTTTAATTTGGCCTTCTTGGCTAAGATGTTAGCTTCAACTTTAATAGCATTAGCTTGAATTATTCCAAAGTTGTCAGGTCTCTCTCTCTAAGTTGATATTCCATGTCTACATCAAAACCATCAGGGAAATCAATTAAAGCAAGGTCAGGGGAGGGCTTGATGTCTTGTGGAATGGCATTGTAAAAAATATTAAACCATTCACAGTATTATTCCACACTTTCATTTGGTTTTCTTTTTTGTATTTTATATTCATTTAGGAGTTGAAGTGGATTTTTCTTTATGTCCCACCTAGCTAATAAATTTTGATGGAATGAACCAAGGTTAGCTATACTTCCTATAGGTAAACTCCTAAACCATTTTTTGACATCACCTCCTAAATTTTGAGCAAACGATCTCATTTTAACATTGGCTTCATCTAGTTCTTGGAAGGTCAAACACATCATTCATTCTATCCACATGCTATTGAGAAGTATGAGAACTAGTGTTATCAAAGGTCACAATTTTAGATTGGTAATATCCAAGCATAACATTTAGTCGGCCTGGTAACACCAAAGGTGCATACCTACTTGCCATAACTAGTCTGGAAGATGGACCTGATGTAGGTGTAGTTGTGATAACTATAGGGATAGTAGGAATAGCAATTTTAGATATTTGAGAATCTGGGCTCGGATATTCCATAGTATTCATTTTTATGTTGTCTACATTTCAAATCTATAACATGACTCGTCCTCAGGACTTAAGACTATAGAATGAGTTGGACTGGGAGGTTGTAGATGAACAGACTGGGAAAATTGGGTAGAAAAAGAGGCTGTTGCAACTGTTAGAGCAAAAAAATCAACAAATTGTTGAATATAAGCTTCTTCAATAGTTTGTTCCAAAATTGAAACTAGACCTTGTAATTTATCAAATTATTGTAGGGGTTCAAGATCAATATTTGTTTCAAGAAGCTGGATTTGGGGTATGTATGGTTGCAGTAGGGCTTTATTAATGATAGTCCGATCTACAAAAGCCTCAGATTTTGATCTAAACAAACTATGCTGGAAAGGCAAATCAAACTCTATATCTTGAATAGTTTCAAATTTCTCTCGTAGAGAGTTAGACCTTGACAAAGGACTATTCTGAGGAAGAGAATTGAATCTAGACAAAGGAATATTACTAACATGACTCTCTGTAATACTTCTCTTTCCCACCAATTTTTCTGGATTATCTACAAATTCAGTAAGGTTGAGATCAAGGTGAGCTCTAGTGAAAATTATTTTGGGAGCTAGGTCTATTAAAAATGATCACACAAATAAAAATCAAATCAATGACACACTTAAAATATATACAAATAACAACCTCAGATCATGTATTTCATAGTGATATGTAAGCTTCAACTTATAGAAATATTGATCAAATACCGGGGAATAATGATATTTCAATCTAAAGAGTTTTTGTCCCCAGTGTGGTCGCCACTATGTTAGGATAGCATTAAAACCACTTTGGAAGCTGGGATCTAGCCCTGCCAGCTTCATAGAGGGGCCTCTCTGTTTAATTTAGCTTTGTTTTATGTGAATTTTAGGCTAGTTATGATTGTACTGTTTGTTTTAATTTGATTGTTTTGGTTGATTTGAGTGTTATAATTCCATTTGGATATGGAGTCTATAGATTAAACTGGATTTTGCATCAATTTTTAGAGTTCTCATAGTGTAAGCTAGGTTGCACTATTTGGATATTTTCATAAATTAAATGAATTGTGGCATAGAATAAGTGTAAGGTTCAGTAGAAACCAAGGATAAATTAAGAATTCCTTGATCTAACTTCAGTGGAAAACATTAAAATTATCAACAGCCAACATAGGGTGCTCTAAATAACAAATCCTCTTTATCACAGTTTATGTTGAATAATTCATATTTTTAGAAAAAAAAGAAAAAGAAAAACAATGTTCGGACACATAAACAGAAGAGACACATCACCACTTAGTACACCACATGAATCCTGTGAAAGGTCCTTGTATAATTGGTACTCCAGTACTTTGAAAAATACAATATGCAGCAGAAATTACATTTGGAAATCAACCCTTAATACTTCAAGCAGTGAAGTATTTATAGTAAAAATTACAAAAATCCTTCACAAAATCGTTGTCAAACCGACAGTGTATTATTAGCCTAATTACAAACAATATGATCTAATCCTGGTAGACAAATAGGCCATGTAGGCAGCTAAAATGAAAGGTGGCCCTGTTTTGCTGGTTTTGATTGTTGAGTCAACTCGAAACTGTGCTGCGTAGTTGAACTGACCGTCGTGTTGGGTGCTACGATGGAAATTCTTTTATTGTTTCTGAATTATCCTTCAATCGAGTAAATCAACCAATTCTTTCCATCTCTTTTCATCTGGTATTGTCGATTTTGTTGCCCTACAGTAAATTTCATCTACCTCTACGTATTTGGAAAAAGTTGGCTTCACAGTAAAAATGTGTTTTACCTCATTTTGTACATAGAAATCATTTGACATGGTTTCCAAAAACGTCTTTGTCATCATACTACCCTTAATCCCACTAAACTTTATGTTGCTTCTAGCCATTTCTTCCATCTTCAATATATAGTCTTCTTAAGTGATCAATTTGTTATTTATCACATAAATGTTGGGTAGTCCTTTCAGGATCAATGCTTCAATTTTGTTAGTGAACTTTTTTACTTACAACTTCAAGGTTTTACATATTTCTTCCAATTGATCAATGAGATTCCTCTTTGTTAAGACTTTATTCACTTCCAAAATAGTAGCAATCCTATCACTAATCCCTACTTGTTGCGGAGGTAAATCCCCTCTGCGGACAGAGGTGGATCCCACTAGCCCCAAAAGGGGTCTAGCAACAATCAATCACGCTGCATGCAAGCTTCTAGCTATATAATTTAAAAGTCGATCTAGGAGACCAACCTGGGATCCAACGCTTGTTTGTTGTGGGGGGAAGTGTCGCTCCTATCCTCTATCTTCGGCCGGTCGCTATCCGCTCATAGATACCTGCACA
>APFE031735249.1:2755-15329 GCA_000404065.3 Pinus taeda | reverse complement strand
ATAGATAAAGGGAGAGGAGATATACATTGTATGTGGACACATTCTGAGTTTTGGTAATGTCTCATAATAGCCATTGCCTTGGACAGAAAAGCCGAAACCCAGATGCTTTTGTGGGCTTTTTCCTTCAGGGAACTAAGTGAGTCGCAAGGGAAAAAGCATTCTAGCATGCGCTGGCCAAAAATCATGCCTAATTTGTGTGGCGCGGGCCGTGCTCTGGAACAGAGCGCTTATGGGCGCGCCCTCTTTGTAAGGACTGAGCCATTGGCGCGGGGTAATACACTGTGGGCCCGCGCTAATGGGAAAAAGGCATTTTCCAAGGCTAATCTTCAGAAGGTGTCTTCAGGGTTATTGAACTTCATACTCAGGAGGCCTCAATGCAAGTGTTTTCAAGTTATGTCACTGGTCACAGGTCCGTAAATGTGTCCTCCAATGTGTGACAGTGGGGGTGCGACAAAGATGGTGGCCGATGGTGACAAATTACTGCGTAACACTACTTCTTCAAGATCATACTTGGACTTTGAGTTCAAGAACTTGATAATGTTGGAGGTTTTTGTGGGCATCTCTCCCAGCTTCTCTCTTCCCTTCACAATAGTGTCTGTAGCCTTTTCTATCAACTCTTTCTGCTCAAATATGATTTCGATAGAAGGCCAAATCTCATTCATAGAGTCCAGTATATTCATCTAAATGGTTTCCTTGGATTGGGCCAAGGTCTAGCCAATTGAAGTGTCTCTCTCTACCTTTTTCAACTTCTCCAATAGTCTCTGGGATTTCTACATTTCAGTAACCCGAGCAGCTTCAGCTTTGGCCTTTTGCACTTCTAAATCTTTGAGTTGGCCCTGCAAAGTCTCAATCTCCTTTTACTAGAGTGACATGTTCTCCAGTGTCTTTGTTACTTGTTCAACACTCACAGTCTGAGTGGAAGAGGTGGTTGCAGTTGTTGTTCATGTTACTAGAAGCTGAGAAATGGGTATGGCATCTAGGGGGACAATGGCCATCTTCTGACTTTCTTCTTTCTCTTTTACCATTTTTTCCATCTCTGCCTCCATCTGCCTAATCTGTATGTTGTGCTCTATGATCAGCTTCATCATGTCTACTTTATGTGCTTCACTTTCTTCAATGTCCTTAGTCAATGGATATTCTATGGCTGGCAATTTAAGCTACTTTCTCAAGGTTGCAATGTCCAGATTCTTCTTTTTAATAATCTCCTCAGCAACATTGACATCTTTAGGGTCATACCTTATCTTAACCACCAAGTCTTCCAAAGACTTAATCTGGTTATCCTTTGCCAAAGAGGACACTTTCTCCATCTTCAACTGTGATTGAACATTTTCAAATGAAACTTGCAATTTAGATAGTGACATAGAATTGTTAGTCAAAGTGGAGGATATCATTTCACCAGTTTTCTTGTGCATATCCATTTGATCAATGGGATGTATGTCTTTAGTGTTGAACTTGAAAGTAGTTCTCTTGTAGTCTACTGCAGATTTTGGCTGTGGAATTTGGGCCTCAAGAAAGGCCATTTGCATTTTGCCATGCTATGTGTCAAAGAATGAAAACAACCTATTCTGTGAGCTGGAATTTTTCTTCCATAATTGATTATAAGTACTATTTTTTTAATCTCATTTCTGAGCTTAATCTCCCTGTACCTATCAAAAATTGTCTTCTCCTTTTCTGTTTGGACATTCTGTGATTCTACCTCAGTTTCCTTGTGACCCTGTGAAGATGAAGGTTCATTATTAGATGTTGTGAATTTGTTGGTTGCAGATGGTGAATCTATGATTATGATGGCAACTTGCTCCTCAATCTCTTTGTCCAACTCTACTCTAGGAGTTAACTTTGTTCTCTTCTTGTAGTTGATCCTGAACTCTTTGGATTCACTCCCAGTGCTTGATGAATATCCTTCCTCCCTTTGTATTTTGCTTGATTTTTCCTAAGGAGTGGGTGTCTGCAAACTGGAAGTGGAAAAGAGTTGTTCTTTAGCTTCTTGCAATTTTTTTCCTGTCTATTCCAGCTAATTGGTATACTGCTCTATTTCTAGCCTTGAAGTATGAATGTAAGGAGTGCATTTGTTCTCTACTCTAAGCTTTGAAATGATGCCACAGGGGTCATAAGACCATGTAAAGCTCAGACTGAACTTCATTTCTTTAAGTATCATGTATGCTTCTTCACCTATTGTTCTTGTGTTACATATAAAAGGGCCCACTTGTGTTTTTATTCTGAACTGTGACTTCTTCTTGGCCACTACAAAATGGATGTCATCCAAATTCAGTGTCTGTCTAATATACTCCAAGGCAAAAATCCTCATTAGGATGTATTTGGGGAGTTTGTAAGGTGCCAATTCACAACCATACAAACTAATTTCTGTATAATTTTGGCATAAAAATAAATCACGAGTCTTTGCTTGATCTGTTAGTTGCAGAATAATCTTGATTTCTTCACTGATCCTGGGTTGAATTGCATTGTTAAGGATGTTCATGGTTGGATGAACAAAATATTCAATGAACTGCTTATAAGTGAACTCATGTTGTTCTTTCATGACCAATGAGGTCAAAAAGATCATTGGTTACTGATTTCCTGCATCATCAAGCTTCTGCAATGCAAAATTGAATTTGTCTGCCTGATAGGAGAAGAACATATAAATCAAAATGGAGGTGTAATTAAACACATGTTCTATGGGAAACTTTATGGATTGTTCATGAATACTATCAGACAAGAATTGACTAAAATTGAACATAACGGAAGGCTTGTTTTCTGTGGAAAATATGGAAAGGAATCCTAAAATGGGCTCATCTACCCATTGATGAGAAACATAACCTAAAATGTAGGAAAGCATGGATATGATTTGTTTGGCATGATCAGCGAAGATGGAGGAAGGATATGGAGTATTGTTTTTAGGAAATTATGCATTCTCAGGCAAGAAGATCTCAAAGATTTTGGGGGTCCTTTTCAGTACCTAAATTACATGCTTCAATTGTTGTTCCTATGAGCTCAATCTTAGGCTCTTTAGCCATGTCATTGAAATCAAATAATTCTTCTAATGGAACTAGACCTTTAGGCAAAATATTATCTTTTAGTTGGAGTGTTTCAAATTCTTCTTTTTTAGGGTCTATCTCAAGAAATTCTAATTTATATACAACTTTATCTATAGGTATATTTACATCTAAATTATCTAATTGACTTTCTATATTAGAATGTACAACTATTTGATTATCTACTTCAGATTCCAAATCAATACTATCATCTTGAAATTCATCTTTGGATTGCAAAAAAAAATCAATCTGTTTATCATTTCCAAACACCTGCCAATACCTCATGTTGTCTGGTACAATTGGTCGATGTTTCACCTCCAGTACATATTCTTGATTAGGATAAGGCATTTTGCAAGAGATGGATGAAAAAGCCAGATTATATGGAATGATATTTGTTTTCTAGGAATTGCAGAAAGGTCATATTCAATAAAACTTTCTAGAAAATCAAGCATGACATTTATGTATGCTCTCATCCTAGGGTGTTCGACTGCATACTCTCCTTTAATTTGTTTGATAATTAATTCAGCATCCCCTTGAATGGAGATTCTTTTCGCACTTAATTTTTTCAACAACTGCAATCCTAAAATAAGGGCTTCATACTCTGCTATGTTATTGGTACATTGAAAATTAAGCATGTATGAGTGACCCTCAGCATGAATATTTCCTGTGTTCATTACCCAAATTCCTGCTCCAGAACCATCTTTGCTACAAGAGCCATCAAAAATCATGTTCCAAAGAGGTTCAGGAGGAGTATTTAGTTCCATTATTTTATTTTGGGCTCGGTGTGTTTTATAAATTTTAGTTTCAGCATTGATTACCTAAGTGTTGATATCTCCATCAATGTAAAGAATGAAAGAATCCAAATATGAGTGAACAGAATAAAGGGGATAGTTGTGAGGTTTCTCTTAACTACTCACCATGAATTTCATCAACGTTTCCCTATATAATCTTCTTCTTTGCTACTGAAGAACTAGTATGGTGGCAAAGGTCATGTCCATATATAGGCTTCCTTGTAATTTTTCTCCCCATGAGATTGACAATGGCATGCCATACTTAGGGGGAATATCTACAACCACTATATCCATTACAAGACTTTTAGCAGGAATTTGTCCTAAAGTAACACATAGGTCTTTGATGAGACCTAGAAATCTTACTTTACTAGAATAAAAGGAGTATAAGTCTTTATAAGCCCTAGTAATATCAAGTCCTAATTTCTCCATAACATCTTTAGGCATTAAGTGTGGGAAGCTCCTGAATCTAACATACCATTATGCAGGATTCTATCAAGAATATTTAGGCTAACATAGAATGGAGGAACACCCCCCTTCCTGTGGTTTTCCCTCAACTTCCAGACCAAATAAGAGTTCAGGTTGGTCATCATTCAGATTTACAGAGTTAGTGTTTTCCCCTATGTTTAAATCTTTCATTACTTGGGGTCTGTACATGTTTTTTTCATTAACTTTGTGAGAGGAATGGGGATTTTCAGTGTTGCTAATTCATTCTCAATGTTGAATGATGCTTGAATATTAATCAAGTTGGGAAGTTCGGATTGATCTGTGATTTGTTTCTTTATAGGCTCTTTTTGTTGACTGGTGGTTGGGATATCTATTTGAGTAGTTTTAGAAACACTATCACCTATCTTCTTGACAAGGGTTTCTACTTTTCTCTTACCAAAATTATCCACAGTTTTCTCAGGAAGACTATATGTGGTTTTCCTAGGATCAATTTCAGATGATTTTTTAGCAGAATTATCAGATTTTTTGGTGTTGAGAGTGTCTGAATTCTTTTTCCTCCTAAGTTTATACTGCCTATGGACTTCCATTATGGCATTTTCAAACCCTTGTTTATATACATCTGATTCTTCATAATCTAGTTCAATTTGAGCCAGGAGAAAAAAGTTCTTGCTCCTCTTGAATGCAGAAAATTGTTTCATCATCATTTATCCTCGTTAGATTTATTTTATTATCATCTAAATCTTCAACAATACTCCCCTCATCATCTGTGTAATTTTCCTGAAAAGGAGGTTGAAACTCCTATTTTGGACCCTTTTTTTCTCTTTGTTTAATTTGGGGAACATTCCTTGTAAAGTTTTGGTTTCTATTTTGAGGAGCATTTTGGTTTTCTCTCACTTGAGTTTGGTCATTTAGGTTTAGTCTTTACATCATCAGATTCACTGCTCTCACTATGTTATCAATTTTATGATCAACAGCAGAAGTGGAAGGCTCTTCTTTTATGGTAACCGTGCATTTAGATTTTAATTTGGCCTTCTTGGCTAAGATGTTAGCTTCAACTTTAATAACATTAGCTTGCATTTCTTCCAAAGTTGTCAGGTCTCTCTCTCTCTAAGTTGATATTCCATGTCTACATCAAAACCATCAGGAAAATCAATTAAAGCAAAGCTAGAGGAGGGCTTGATGTCTTGTGGAATGCCATTGTAAATAGTATTAAATCGTTCACAGTATTCTTCCACACTTTCATTTGGTTTTGTCTTGTGGAATGCCATTGTAAATAGTATTAAACTATTCATAGTATTCTTCCACACTTTCATTTGGTTTTCTTTTTAGTCTTTTATATTCATTTAAGAGTTGAAGTGGATTTTTCTTTTATCTCCCACCTAACTAATAAAGTTTGATGGAATGCATCAAGGTTGGCTATACTTCTTGTAGGTAAACTCCTAAACCATTTTTTGACATCACCTCCTAAACTTTGAGCAAACAATCTCATTTTAACATCGGCTTCATCTAGTTCTTGAAGGTCAAACACATCATTCGTTCTATCCACATGTTGTTTAGCAGTATGAGAACCAGTGTTATCAAAGGTCACAATTTTAGATTGGTAATCTCCAGGCATAGCATTTAGCTAGATAGGTAACACCAAAGGTGCATACCTACCTGCCATAACTGGTCTAGAAGATGGACCTAATGTAGGTGTAGTTGTGATAACTATAGGATAGTAGGAATAACAGTTTGAGATATCATAGGTGAGGAAGTTGAGACTATGGAATGATTAGGACTAGGAGGTTGTACATGAATATACTGGGAAGATTGGGTAGACAAAGAGGCCGCTGCAACTGTTTGAGAATAAAATTCAACAGATTGTTGAATATAAGCTCTTCAATTGCTTGGTCCAAAATTGAAACTAGACTTTGTAATTTATCAAATTGTTGTAGGGGTTGAATATTGGGATCTGTTTCAAGAAGTTGGATTTGGGGTATGTGTGGTTGCAGTAGGGATTTATCAATGGTCTAGAAAAGCCTTAGATTTTGATCTAAACAAACTCTATATCTTGAATAGTTTCAAATTTCTCTGGAAGAGAGTTAGACCTTGACAAAATACTATTCTTAGGAAGAGAATTGAATCTAGACAAAGGACTATTACTACCTTGACTCTCTGTAAGACTTCTCTTTCTCACCAATTTTTCTAGATTATCTACAAATTCAACATGGTTGGGATCAGGGTCAGCTCTAGTGAAAATTATTTTGGGAGCTAGGTCTATTAAAAATCATCAAACAAGTAAAAATCAAATCAATTACACACTTAAAATATATACAAAATAACAATGTCAAATCATGTATTTCATAATGATATATAAGCTTCAATTTATAGAAATATTGATCGAATACCAAGGAATAATGGTTTTTCAATATAAAGAGTTTTTGTCCCCAGTATGGTCGCCACTATGTTGTCGTTATATATATTTGAGGTTGAGGGAGTAAACACATAGGACAACATCAAAACCACTTTGGAAGCTGGGATCTAGCTCTGCCAACTTCAGAGAGGGATCTCTCCGTTTAATTTAGCTTTGTATTATGTGAATTTAAAGCTAGTTATGATTGTACTGTTTTTTTAATGTGATTGGTTTGGTTTATTTGAGTATTATAATTCCATTGGGCTATGGAGTCTATAAATTAAACTGGATTTTGCATGAATTTTTAGAGGATTTCTCACACAGAAATCTAGGTTGCACTATTTGGATATTTTCAGAAATTAAATGAATTGTGGAATAACAGAAGTGTAAGGTTCAGTAGAAACCAAGGAGCAATTAAGAATTCCTCGATCTGACTTCAGTGGAAAACATTAAAATTATCAACATCCAAACTAGGGTGTTGTAAATAACAAATCCTATTTATCACAATTTCTGTTGAATAATTCAAATTTTTAGAAAAATAGAGAAAGAAAAACAATGTTCAAACACATAAAGAGAAGAGACACATCACCATTTAGTAAACCACATGAATCTTGTGAAAGTTCCTTGTATTATTGATACTCTAGTACTTTGAAAAATACAATATGCAGCAGAAATTACATTCGGAAATCAACCCTTAATACTTCAAACAATGAAGTATTTATAGTGAAAATTACAAAAATCCTTTACAAAATTGTTATCAAACCGACAGTGTATTATTAGCGTAATTACAAATAATATTATCTAATCCTAGCAGACAAATAGGCCATGTAGTCAGCTAAAAGGAAAGGTGGCCCTGTTTTGATGGTTTCGGTTGCTGAGTCAACCCGAAACTGTGCTGCGTTGGCTATGCGCTGGCAATTGTTTTACTATTTCTGAATTATCCTTCAATCTAGTAAATCGACCAATTCTTCCCATCTCTTTTCATCTGGTATTGTCAATTTTGTTACCCTACATAAATTTCATCTACCTATGTGTATTTGGAAAAAGTTTACTTCACAGTAAAAATGGGTTTTACCTAATACTGTACATAGAAATCATTTGACATGGTTTCCAAAAATGCCTTTGTTGTCATATTGCCCTTAATCCCGCTGAACTTGATGCTACTTTTAGCCATTTCTTTCATCTTTAGGATATAGTCTTCCTGAGTAATCAATTTGTCATTTATCACATAAATGTTGGGTAGTCTTTCTTGGATCAATGCTTCAATTCTATTAGTGAACCTGTTTACTTGCAGCTCCAAGGTTTCACATCTTTCTTCCAACTGATCAATGAGATTCATCTTTGTCAACACTTTATTGACTTCAAAATGAGTAGCAGTCATGTCATTGATCCCTATTTGTTCAAGCTTATACTTGGAATTTGATTTCAAGAACCTAATAATGTTGGAGGCTTTTGTGGGCATCTCTCCCAACTTCTCTCTTCCCTGCACAATAGTTTCTATAACCTTTTCTATCAGCTCTTTCTTCTCAAATATGATTTGGATAGAAGGCCAAATCTCATTCATAGGGTCCAGTATATTTATTTAAATGGTTTCCTTGGCTTGGTCCAAGGTCTGACCAATTGAAGTGTCCCTCTCTACCTTCTGCGACTTCTCCACCAGTTTTTGGGATTTCTGCATTTCAATAACCTGAGCAACTTCAACTTTGGCCTTTGCACTTCTAAAGCTTTGAGTTGGCCTTGCAAAGTCTCAATCTCCTTTGTCTGGAGTGACGTGTTGTCCAGTGTCTTTGTTACTTGTTAAGCACTCACAATCTGAGTGGAAGAGGTGGTTGCAGTTGTTGTTCCTATTGTTAGAAGCTGACAAATGGGTATGGTATCCAAGGGGACAATGGCCATATTCTGACTTTCTTCTTTCTCTTTTATCTTTTTTTTCCATCTATGCCTCCATATGTCTAATCTGTATATTGCTCTCTATGATCAGCTTCATCATGTCCGCTTTTTTTACTTCACTTTCTTCAATGTCCTTGGTCAATGGATCTTCTGTGGCTGATAGCTTAAGATGCTTTCTCAAGGCTACAATGTCCAATTTCTTCTTTCTAATAAGCTCCTCAATAGCATTAACATCTTTAGGGTGATACCCTATCTTAACCACCAATTCTTCCAAAGACTTATCCAATTATCCCTTGACAAGGAGGACATTTTCTCCATCTTCAACTGTGATTGAGCATTTGCAAATGAAACTTTTAATTTAGATAGTGACATAGAAGTGTTAGTAAAACTAGAGGATATCATTTCACCAGTTTTCTTGTGCATCTCCATTTGATCAATGGGATGTATATCTTTAGTGTTGAACTCAAAAGTAGTGCGCTTGTAGTATGTTGTTGATTTTGGCTGTGGAATTTGGGCCTCAAGAAAGGCCATTTGCATTTTTGCATGCTCTGTGTCAAAGATTGACAAAAACCTACTCTATGAGCTGGAAGTTTGCTTCCAGAAATGATTATAAGTACTATTTTTTGAGTCTCATCTCTGAGCTTAATCTCCCTATACCTATCAAAAATTGTCTTCTCCTTTTCTGTTTGGACATTCTGTGATTCTAGCTCAGCTTCCTTGTGACCCTGTGAAGATGAAGGTCCATTAGGAGATGTTGTGAATTTGCTGGATGCATGTGGTGAATCTATGATTATGATGGCAGCCTGATCCTCAGTCTCTTTGTCCAACTTTACTCTAGGAGTTAACTTTATTCTCTTCCTGTAGTTGATCCTGAACTCTTTGGCTTCACTCCGAATTGTTGATGAATATCCTTCCTCCATCTATCTTTTGCTTAATTTTTCGAAGGAGTGGGTGTCTGCAAACTGGAAGTGGAAAAGAGTTGTTCTTCAGCTTCCTGCAAAGTGTTTTCTGTTCATTCCAGCTGATTGGCATACTGCTCTATTTCTAGCCTTGAAGTATGAATGTAAGGAGTGCTTTTGTTCTCTACTCTGAGCTTTGAAATGATTCCATAGGGGTCATAAGACCATGTAAATCTCATACTGAACTTCATTTCTTTAAGTAACATGTTTGCTTCTTCACCTTTTGTTCTTGTGTTACATACAAATGGTCCCACTTGTGTTTTTATTATGAACTGCGACTTCTTCTTGGCCACTACAAAATGGATGTCATCCAAACTCAGCGTCTGTCTAATATATTCCAAGGCAAAAATCATCATTAGGATGTATTTGGGGAGTTTGTAGGGTGCCAATTCACAACCATACAAACTAATTTCTATATAATTTTGGTATAAAAAAAAATCACGAGTCTTTGCTTGATCTACTAGTTGCAGAATAATCTTGATTTCTTCACTGATCCTGGGTTGAATTGCATTGTTAAGGATGTTCATGGTTGGATGAACAAAATATTGAATGAACTACTTATAAGTGAACTCATGTTGTTCTTTCATGACCAATGAGGTCAAAAAGATCATTGGTTACTGATTTCCTGCATCATCAAGCTTATGCAATGCAAAATTGAATTTGTCTGCCTGATAGGAGAAGAACATATAAATCAAAATGGAGGTATAATTAAACACATGTTCTATGGGAAACTTTATGAGTTGTTCATGAATACTATCAGCCAAGAATTGACTAAAATTGAACATAATGGAAGGCTTGTTTTCTGTTGAAAATATGGAAAGGAATCCTAAAATGGGCTCATCTACCCACTGATCAGAAAAATAACCTAAAATGTAGGAAATCATGGATATAATTTGTTTGGCATGATCAGCGAAGATGGAGGAAGGATATGGAGTATTTTTTTTAGGAAATTATGCATTCTCAGGCAAGAAGATCTCAAAGATTCTAGCTCTAGTGGAAAAATCCAGCATTTGGTAAAGTTGGGTAAGGGCTTCTAGGGAGAAAGAAATAATATTTTCCACAGTGGGAGCCAACATCATTTGGTCAATGACCTGGGTAGTAATGGTGAAGATAATGTCACCGGTAGGGGCAATGATAGCTCTTTGGGCATGGACATAGCATGCTTGACAACTTCTGATAAACTATGGGGCTTGGAATGTCAAGGGGAAATTATAATGGGGTGAGTTGGACTCCCAAAGCCTAATTTCATCGGTCTTATATGCATGTTTATCTTCTAACCATAAATATTACTCAATAAAATCATAGTCACATTGGGCTTCATTAATCTTGTAATCCCTATCATCTAAAGGTATATGATCTAAATCGACATAAGGGGGAATCAAAGGACTAATTGGCTTATCTTGAGTCTTAGTCTTTGGAGGCATGACTGTAAGAATATGAGAACAGGGGGAATTTAGAGAAGTGCTTCCTTGGGAAAGTGTTTGAGTAACAAACTGTCAGGTAAAAGAAACATGGAACTATCATGTTTATGTCATGGTCTGGTCGCAAAATAGCTTTGAAAGTGATCGTTGTGGAAAACTGTCAATAAAAAGGACAAATATTAAAAAGAGAGAGTGATATGATGAGTAGTAAATAAAGGAGAGTGATAGGTTCATAAGGTTTTAAACGTTGCAACGAATTGTTCCATTGAAAATAGCACGGGATAGTTAGGCCTAAACAGTTACCCGTGAATTACAAATTTAATGCAGAACGGTTGTTTGCCGAGAAAGAATTTACTTGGCTTAACAGTTATGTGACATGGTGAGAGGAGAATGGCGGAGGAATCATGGTGGGGCGTGGTAGAGCTGTTAATTTTAGGTATGTTCTATGCTAGAGCAATTTATTTCAATTTCTTTTCCACATTAGCAATCACATCAGCATAAAGTAAACTACAAATAGAACATAACTATAAAGCGTAGAAGACAAACCAAGACAAGAGGACACAAGATGTGGTGCTAGCCAAGGACAAACCACACAATGTGGGGAAACCGTTGATCAATTCTTCTTTTATGTTCTTCAAAGTTCAGCAAAGAAAGTGAGAGAGATCGTACATTTACAATAGAATTCAATCACTTTGACTTTTGATATTGGCATGAGATCAGTTGAAGACATATTGCTTCAACTGATTCTCTAAGGTGACTTGTTCACCTATCATAGTGCTACATCTCGTCAATTTGCTGCACATTACCATGTGACACCTTGCTGTACTGTCACATGTGTTGAACCTTGATCACTGAGTTTCTCTCATCTTCATGTTGCTCATCATGCTGCATCTTCCATGGTCTTATTCATCATCAAGTTTCCTATGCTCATGATCTCAGTCATCATTATGTTGCCCATGCTCATATCATCATGCATCATTATGCTGCCCATGTTCATATCATCATGCTGCTTATTATGCTTCTCATGATCTCATACATCATGCTGTCCATACTCATATCATCATGCATCATTATGTTTCCCATGCTTATATCATCATGCTACTTATTATGCTACCCATGATCTCATACATCATGTTGCCTTCCTTCAGAGACAAATGCTCCGATTGTTTCGGCAGTTCCCAGTAGTTCCGGCTTTTCCGGCAGTTCCGACATTTCTGGCTTTTCTAGCTTTTCTGGCTTTTCTGGATTTTTCGGTATTTCCAGCGTTTCCAGCTTTTCTATCAATTTTGGCTTTTCCGGCATTTCCGACAGTTCCGACGTTTCCAGCGGTTTCAGCTTTTCTGACAGTTCCATATTTTCCGGCTGCTCCGGCTTTTCCAGAAGTTCTGGCTTTTTTGGCTTTTCCAACTTTTCTTGTAGTTTCGGCTTTTCCAGCTTTTCCAGCTTTTTTGGCTTTCCAACTTTTCCTTAGGATCTCTCCTCCTACTAAAACCCAAAGACAAGTAGAGAGAGGAAGAGATCCAAGTGTGTGTAGAAATGACCTGAAGTCCTCTTCTATTTATACTAAAACATAGAGGTTGAATAGACATGATTGTTGGGCTTCTGAGCCTACATAAGTTGTTGGTCGACTTAACAATTTGTCCATAAC
>APFE031735246.1:0-13517 GCA_000404065.3 Pinus taeda | reverse complement strand
TACTATCTCAATAAATAAAATAAAATTTAATTTTCAAATCTAACCTCTTACGAATAATAATAATATTAATAAGTGGTAAATGTAATAATTCTTATAAACAGAAATAGATTTAATATTACATCAATGGTAAGCAATATAGTTTTTATATAAGTTAACATACCTTTAGTATATAATTCTTGTATATATTTAGGTTCTAATTTATTAAATAAATACTTATTGTGTTTAATTACCTTGAATTTATTTATTTTATTATTGTTTTTGAAATTACCTTTGAAAATATTATTATTTTTTGGAATAAGAATAGGTAATTTAGTTATGTAACCCAAATTACTTCTTATAAAGAAATCACTTAACCAAGTAATGAATGTATAATAACCATTGGTACTATTTTATTATTATCTTAATGTTATTTAATTAGGTAAATTACTATTAATTATTACCTTAAGTTTTCTAACTTGCTAGACAATAGATTATTATATAATTAATTTTAATATTATAAAAGAAATCATTCAAACGATTAGTTTAATTTTGATAACCGATTAATATTTATTTATTAATGAACCTAATGTTATCCGATTAAATGAATCACGTTAATTTTCTAGTCAACACACCTAATTTCACTAATTTCTTCTAGAAACAAAATAATAATAATGTTAAATTTATTAATTTAAGTTGGGCTAGGTCTTAGGGTCAAAGTTAGCCGTTATATAGCCGTTGGAGTCTCTGCTCAGTCTATTTAAATTGCTAGGCTAGATCTGGGTCTTCAACTTGTCCTGACGATGAACCACACTAGTTGGTTCGAAACACGTCGACAAAGGTCATTTTTATGTGATTCACGCAGAAGCTATTCTTATAACTATGACAGATCACAGAAGTCTCAATTCTACAATAGCTCATAATAGAAAAAAAAGGAAAAAAAAAACCAAAAAATTGCATAAATATCTTTCTACTTTTCTTTGACAAGTCAATTAAAAGGAAGTAGAATAATATAAATAGAAAAATATAATGGAAGCATATTGAGTACTTTTGTCTTGGAGTACAACCTAAAAATTTTTCTGTTTGATTAACAGTTATTCTTCCTCAAATGGAAGAAAGCGGGTTAACAACCCAAAATTCGGAGGCACTTGACATATGTGAAATCCTGTATCCTTAGAGACCACCAACGAGTTATTCCAAGTGGTGTGTTTTTCCTTGAATAATGATGATGCATCAACTTACATTCGTAGATAACAGTTAATAATGGTTGTCCCATTGCCAGTTTGACAACTAAGATATTATAAATTTTTCCAGCTATTTTAAAAATATTGATTACCTTAACCAGAATTGTCATTGTCATTTAGAGGGATATCAAAATATTTCTTCAAAATATTCTTTTAATGATAGGGAAGTACCATGAGATTCTTTTAGTTCCTTTTGGGGTGTTAGAACTTCATAATTTATTGAGAAAGGTTGCGTTAATTATGCTGAAATGAACTTTCAAGAGAGTAGAATTTGATAAACCCTAATCACTACCCCATGTTTAGTTGTTCTTAGTCTGGTGTAATTTATATATATATTTTTTAATTAGATTCTATGTGTTCCCCACTCACCCTAGCAACAAAAAATGGGGTAAACACAAAATACCCCACCAAAAAAATTGAAAAAAGAATTTCAAGAAATAGGCTTGTTGATGGTGTTGGACCTCCCTGTGGGATCTCCCTGGTAAGAAGTCACAATTAGACCTCAGACCCTTTAGTGTAGGAGTTCTAGCAATGGGTCATAAGGTAATGCCTTGAATGTGATGTCGTACAAAGGCAAGTAAGATAACTCTGTTAGTAGCAAGGGTGTGACTGCAACAGTGAGTCAAGGAAGGTGAATGAGAGGTTCTAACACATGGTGGGTGAGATAAGTGCGCCCCTTGGAAACCTATAGAACCTGTAGAAGTACTCAACTGAGAAGGGAACACATGAGGGAAGATGCATCACAAGCTAGAGATGAGGTCAATCAACAATCCAAATTGATGGTTAAACCAACAACACATCTGCAATAAGATTCATATAATCGCATACGAAGAAATTGATACATAACTACGTAAGTTAAACAACATATATTGCTAAGCAACCAGAGTAGTCCAACTACAATAACAACATATGCATGAAAATGTGTTGGTTCTTATTATATAAAGAACTGTAAGTCCCAATCATTCAATACATCCATGTAAACATGCTAGCCCCAACAATGGGACATTACAACCACATTCGCCTTCTCCTCCAAACAGATGAACTAGATTTGTGCAGTGGAGAAGCTAAGGCGCGTTACAATACTGTCCAAGTTTTCTCCAAGATAGTCTTATCAGAAGCTTGGCTGACAAAAAGCCTTTACAATGAGTTATGAGGTTCTATTTATATCAAAGTGTGGGGTGACCCTTGACATTCCCCTTTATGACAGTTCATCTACCCTCATGACTCTTCATCTAACTCTATGACTGTTACATCCAACTATTGACACTTGAACTTCCACTTTACATGACATTACATTACAATACACATGTGCTCATGTGAGACAAAATGGCTTGATCCAGCCATGCAAGACATCACTAACACTTGGTCCGTTGAGGTGAGACCAACTCTTTGACATGCTTGTGATGGTTAAGGTTGTGAGATGATGCCAAGCTTGGTCATCTGTGATGGTGTGCATGCACCTCATGGTGACATATTGCTGAAGAGAACTCTTGCCTCCATTGCAACTAGTGCATTGGTTTGTCTCCTTCATCCAACTCAATTGCTAACATGTGCAAGGTCTTCTTGGGTGTAGCCAAACCACCAACACACTTATGCATAGTGTTCATGTTGAGCTTCAAGTGTGTGCTAATGGTCATGTGCATCAACTTTCTGAAGTACATGTTCAACTCCAGTTGGACTTGCTTCTTGTCTTTGCCTTGGTGAGTGTGCTTAATGGGTTGGATTGCATGTGTGCACACAATGACATGCATGTTGTTGGATCCCTTGTATGCGTTCAACAACACTGCTCACCATATCTACTCTGTGCCAGCTGTTGGGATGAATCTTTAACTTGTACAGGCACAGTTTCATCTGTGAGTGCATGTTGTGCCCACCTTTGTTCATGTTCCCACTGCAACTCATTCGTTTGTCTATGCAACTTCATGTTCCTCCTTGAGTTGCTTCTTCAGCACATGCAACTCCTTTCTTGTTCCATTCTCTGTCTTCACTTGATCTTCATGTCAAGACGTCACCTCATAGCTTGAGTCTCGAAAGTTGCTTTCATCATCAGTGGATCTGCTTGTTCTTGCAACTTTGTTCCGCCTCTATTTTGTTAACAAAATCCCTCTTGCATCCATTGGATTTGTTGCATTCGGTATGTAGTCTTCAGTTGTTTCTCATGATGTTTCTCATCGTGATACCTTGATGTTCTTGTCTACGAACAACTTGATATCTTCGTGAGTAGGCAAGCTCGTAGACATTTGATTAACTGCATCTCCAGGTGTGTTCTGGACAGTGTCTTCAACTCTTCCCTCTTGGAAATTATTGTACCTGCACTACTGAGAGGTAGATGAACACCTGCAGTACCTGGAGACATGGAAACACTCATGGAAAGAAATTTGTTAGTCGAAAACCAAAATAAACTTGAAAACTAACTTGCAACATACTTGTGTGGCTCATCATGAAGGTTGCGCAATTTCAGCCGAGAGTTCGGGAGACTGGCTGCCAAGACTGCACAAGGCACAATCTAGGCTGCTGGGACACTGACTGACTACTAGAAATGCACAATGCATAGTTCAGCCTGGCTAATGACTACTGGAATTACGAAATCTCAGCTGGCAATGGTTGCAGGCTCAGTGAGTGCATTGTGCATTTTCTTGACCAACAGTCGTTGTGCCTCAGGATTGTGCAAAGCAAGCCTAAGGAACATTTGCTAGGTAGAAATGCACATTTCTAGAGAGGAAGGCATAAACTTCCCTCTCAAGATTGCGCAATGTTGTCTATTAAGGCAGAGTGTGGGCCAAGCTTGGACAGACTCGTCAACAGGCAACTGAACACAAATGTGAATGTGAATGCATGGTGATACTGAGTGTAAGAATAAGTGAATGATCATGCATGCAAATAGTGAATGACATATTCAGAAAATGGAACAACGTGCATGTGGGTGAGGTGAGTCACTGAATTGGCGACCGTTCATGAGAAACAATTTCATGCATGCAACAATAGTGAGATAGCAACAAAAACTGAAAAAGTGCTAGTAAAATCTAATATACATGTAAATGACAAAAAGCACTCACTGAAATCAAGCAATCAATACTCACACAAGCACAAACATAAAAAGTGACAGAAATGCAACACAAGGCATGGGAAGCGAGCTTACCCCAAAACAACTAAGTTGAATGTGTCGAAAACACCTAGATGTGATGTGTGATGTCAGATCTACAAGGCTGATGTGAGGATTGAGCTCTACAGTGTTTGGTTGATGAGTTTTGAGAACATCGAGGTTGTGACGTGCATGCCACAAATCTAGGGAAAATGACACTTGGTGAGAGGTTTCTGAATTGATCCTTGCATGTAACCTCCAACTGCTAAAAATAGATCCCTAAAATAAGGGATGCCTTTGCATGTTTCCTTGGAAGAAGCAGCCCATGCATGCAAGTTAGTTTTTCTCAAACTCGGAGGGAACCGATCAACTTATCTTCACATGCAAGAGGTTCTTTGACTGCTGGGAGAAAATGCACATTTCTAGCTAGGAGATGGGCTAGCTACCCAGGAGATTTGCACAATTTTTGGGCAGAGGAGCCTTGCTGGTGGGCAATTTCTACTAGGATTGTTGGTTGGAAGAATTGCACAATTCAAGAGCCCAACAGGCTACTAGACAGAATTGCGCAATTTCTAGAGAGAAGGTTGTTTTCCCTCCAGAAATGCGCAATTTTCTTGGGGAATCTGCTTAGCCTGCAGCTGGAACAAGTCCGAGTGAACAGCCTGTGAGGGGAATGCATCAAGTTGTGCTCGACAGGCTACCTTTGTGCATGAACAACACTGAAGCTTGTGTACTTGACGAAGCAAGACAAGGCATTGTGAAAGGTTGGTAGGAAGGCTCCAAAACGGGTTAAGGAAAATTTTTGGAGGGTGGTTGTAGCAGCTACAACACTTGGAAACACACTGCTAGAACTCCATCTCCCTGAATGGAACTTGTTCGTGAAAAACAAGTTTAACATCTCTGGAAGTATTGTTCAGTTCTCAACTCATCTTGGCTTCACACTAGCTTAATTGTAAGATGTAGCATCTACCAAACTCTTGGTCGATTGACACACATTCCAAGCCAAGGCAACACAATTTTTTTGTTTGGGGTCGAGGGGTATATTGGTTCACAAGAAGTATAGTTGTCAGAGTCTTAGTTTCATCTTTGGTGTTGATCCACTGCCAACAGGCCTAGACAGTACCCAGTGGAGTCACATCGGAACCTAAGCATGGCTCCGCTACTAGTGAGCCTAGTTAGTACCTAGTGGAGTTACTTGTATCACCTCCCTATGTAGGAAGCCTTTCTCTTCTTTCACCTTATTCATTTTGAATTTTGAATTTTTTGACTTTTCATTTTTTCATTTTTTTCTTTTTCAATTGTGCATAACACTTATTCATTTTAGAGGCGGAAGAGGGATCCTAACTTATTGAGAGCAGAAGAGGTTGTTCTAGCAGAGAAGTAGTTTATTGTATCTCTGACGTGCCTGTTAAGGTTTTCCTGCTCACCTTACTCTACTTGACTGAGCTAACAAGGGTTAACCCAAAAAAGCCGACTAGAGAAGGTAACAATAGTTAGTGTGCAAGAATTATGTTTTCACCAAGGTTTACTTCTAACAGTACGTATTTACCTTTGAAATATCATGGAATAAAAGTAACAAGCTCTTCATACAGAGGCAAGATGACATATAACGAAGTAGCGATAGTTTTATAAGCTCTCTTGTACTTCACACAGATCGTTTCAAGAGTCGTACATGGTTTCCTGCAAAACTAACCTACGAATGAAACAAACAAACCAACAAACATCAAATAAAAGAAAAAGTTGTAACAACCTTCCAAGGTAAGTGTGCATAAAAACAATGTAATAGGAACATAAATACAATAAACATATCATCCATTAAAATCCATTTATACATCAGTACATTTGCACATGAAAATCAAGGGAATGAATTTTTTCACTAATAAATACAATGAACCAACAGGAGATGGGACTATCATGTTCCACCCGACCATAGGTTGGTTGACCCCAATCTCTCTTCAACCAATCACCCTTGTGCCATATTCTAAGCATGAATGTGGGATCTTAGAGAACACATCAATCAAAACTCATCTAGAGCTTCCAGAGGCCACACACCTCAACCCATCAAACATTGATTCCACCTCACGGTCTTACATCACCAAAAGAAATCATCATATTGGTCTCCATCCAAGCCTTCCAGGGCTTCCATATTGGTTTTCCAACCAAGGCTTCCAAAACTAGTAACTCAACCCACATCTTATACAGGGCTTCTAGACGTTTGTCCAGCCAAGGCTTCCAGAACTAGTAACTCAACCCACAACTTATACAAGCCTTCTAGAGCATTTGTCCAACCAATGCTTCTAGGACTAGTAACTCAACCCACCAAGGTCTTCCAAAGCATTTGTCCAACTAGGGCTTCCAGGAATAGTAACTTAACCCAAGATGTTACAGGGCTTCCAGAGCGTTTGTTCAACCAATGCCTATAGGACTAGTAACTCAACCCAAGCTATTACAGGGCTTCTAGAACATTTGTTCAACTAGGGCTTCTAGGACTAATAACTCAACCCAAGCTAAGAAAACATGAGAACCAACAAAAATAGAGCAATGAAAGTAAACCTAGAATCATCATGGCTATCTAGGAAATGGCAAGGCTAGGCAATCCATTATCTATCCAGGCAATCCTCCATGCCAATGATAGATCACAACCAAGAAACCACATGCATGTGCCATGCATTCCAAAACTAGTGAATAAATCATACATGCAACTCAATACCTACAAGCAAATCTAATGTAGTTGTTGATGCCGATGCCTTCTTGCTCTTTCATGTTCTTCCTTTGCCTTCTTGCTCCAAGAATCCAAGTATGCCACACTGTTATGAAGAATTTGGTATCTACAGATATATACTAATTCCCTAGATAAGTTTCCATATCTAGAACAACATTTTAAAGCACTTTAACATTTTTTTTTATAAACAATAGATAAGACAAAGAGAATGAGAGGACCTACTTGTATTTTCGCTTTCCTATTGTCTCTTTTGTATTGGTCCTGTCGCTCCTTCCCGTACTTAAAACACTTGAGAAGTACCTGTCAACATCAACAAAAGACAAAGAACCAATCAAGAAAAACATCTATTAATTACAAGTAAATGGAATCAGATACATTCACACATATAAGCATCACATATCAAGATAAGCATATGGAAAAAGGTGTAAATAATTTATTGAATAGCAGGAAGAATTACAACCATGAAGCCTGATTCGAAGTCACTCCTCTAGCTTTGTTTCCATCCACATCACATCATAAGCAAGACATTTTGGCAGCATAACGACACTTACAATAGTCTCAATTCTCAAACTAACATTATCTCCTTACAATTCATCAAAGTCTAGTCCTTGATCACTTAGATGAGTGCTCAATTTATAGGAAGATGGAGGAGGTTTTGTCATAAATGAGGGTATTGAATGGCCTTCCATACTTAGAATTAGTTCCATGGAGGAAGGGATGAGAGGATAAGAGGTATCTTACCTCATTCCTCATCCATTTTTGAGCTCATAAGAGATGATAAGTGTGGGAATATTCTAGAAGGATCCAAAAGATAAGAATATTCCCTAAACCTTATGTGAATTTTGCTCAAACTCACCCAGCCCAGGTCAAAGAGGACCTAAGTGCTCTATAGAGCACCCTAGCATGGACTTAACTACTCTGTAGTGCACCCTTGCATGGACCTACCTACGCTAGTCCCTCTAGAGGTCATTTCAGAATGTCTTCAGGCCATGAAACTGTCTGGGGAGGATGCATTCAAAAGGTTGACTTGTTTAGGGCATGTAGAAATTGAAATTATGGCTTGATGAGCCCTAAAACACTAATTTGGATGATGGGAGTGATGTGCCCAAATGGATCTATAACATTTTTCCCCTAAAGCATGAAGTTGAAGATGTAAATGTCAAATGAAATTCTTTACGACGTGATGAGGAGGTTCCGAAGTGGACGGTGACCTGCATCAACTACAATACATAATCTCATGATATTTTGGATTTTTCATGAATTGTTGAGGGAAGGCATCCACATGCTCAGCATATAAACTTTTCATTATATGCACATAGATAGTCGTCCATAGAAATAGACCCATGGAAGGATGACCTTCAGTGTAAGGCCATTGTACATATGATTTAGTACTCCTGAAATTGCAGCCCGGATGGATAAAACTAGATCTGGGGTCTTCTATCTCATTCAATCATTCGTTCAAGTATGAGTCTAACCATGTAAATATGTGATCTGAAGTCAAACATGGGAAGACATCGTCTAATTACCAGCAATTGATGTAAGCTGTTAACAGATGCGAGAGAAATCACCTATAATGATAATGATCCTCAAGGTATTGCAGTACATTTTGTATGGTGTGAGTGTATGTTTTTATGCCAAACACCATACAAAGTATTTTGGTCGAAGGCCAATGATGTCAACCTATTAAGCGAGAAATTTTCCATTGATGTATGCAAGCCTCAAGGTACTAGAAGGGTGTTTCTAAGTCAACTTCTTGGATAATGAGCTGATGTCGACAAGAAGCAACTCGTCGCAGGAGGGTCTTGATGTATCCCACATCAACAACACAAAAAAAGTATAATGATTTTGGAGATAGAATTTGACTGATGACACAAGGTTCAGGAATGGTGGTCATGAAAATGAAGGTTTATGAGTATTGCAAAGGATGAATTTTAACCGAGAGACTTCTCTTGAACATGTCGGAAACACTAAATGGATTGGAAGCATTGACCCAAAACGAAAAGTAAGGGATGGTATGATAGACCAAGGTATGATGACCATCAAGTAGATAACCCAACCCATATAGTCACAATGATGAAGTGAAAGTGTCATGTTCAAGAGTGACCTGCTGCCATAATGTGGTTTACCCCTTTTCCCATTTTCCCTAGTCATTGCTGATCAATACCTCTTTATTTTTATCAAAGCATGAGGAGGATAACATATGCATATTATATAATTTCACCCTTTGGGTGAATCCATCGCTGTGTGATGTTTTAACGAGTCTAGCGAAGGTGAAACTCAGTCTCATCATGATGGACAATTTTGTCACTATTTGATATTTTAACGAGTCTAACGACAATGATAACTCGGTCCTCTTCATGTTTAGAGAGTTTGAAAAGGGAAAAAAAGAAAAATTCACAAGTTATTTTTCGTAAATTTGTCTCTCAAGTGCCAAAAAGCGTAAAAAAATACAAGAGAGAACCTATTGACCATGTTCAGTCAATGTATTCCTTTTTTGTAAATAATATATCTCAGTATGGAAAAGGGTTAAACTTATACTAAGTAGATGTCATTTTCAATCTGTTAACACGCTGAAAAGGACAAGCACTTGGCAATATTTTCATATTTTGAGAGTCTGAAAAGAGCTTAAAGAGGACTCCACTTAGAGGAACAAGTGGTGTCTAGGATGGAAACTTGTTTCAGCGATGTTGGAACTTCTCAAAACATGTTGATTTATGTGAAGGGGTTGGCTAATAAGACCACTCATTGCAACTGTTCCTCAAAAAGGGTAAAATAGCCAAGTGAAAGCGTATGATCAACTAAGCAGATAGTGATGATGGAATGAGAAAAAAACAAGGCTCATCTAATGGAACTATGCTTGGATTCAATTTCATGTTTACAAAGGCTTGAAACGAAAAACTATTCTTAGATTCAGTTTCATGTTTACACAAGCTTGAAACGAAAAAAAAAACAAAAAAAAACTATGCTTGAGATTGGTTTACATGCCCCCAATAGGATGACTTGATTCTAGGTGCATGCCCCCTAAGCTTCATTGCATTTGCCTAAGTAGACTACTTGTGGCTATCAGGTGGATGGAATGAAGGTTCATTTATGAGATCAAGTGAAAGAATCGACTGGGATTTTACGAGATCTACTCAAAGATTCGACTTCAAACTTTTCTCCAGGGGACCTTGTTTCATTTTTTAATGAGCTTGACACGAGACAAGGAACTTTGCTTAGATTCCTTGTTTCATTTTTTAAAGAGCTTGACACAAGACAAGGAACTATCCTTGTATTCCTTATTTCATTTTTTAACAGACTTGACACAAGACAAGGAACTATCCTCATGGGAGTTGTTTAATTTTTTAATGAGGTTGATACTATAAAAGAACTATCCTCATTTTCCTCGATCACGACTCATAAGAGGTCATGAATTCCAATAGGTTCTCATCAGATGGGAGAACAATGCTCTAGAGGGGATCTATAGCAAGGAATCCATTAGAGAGATCTATTTCCACTGCCCCCAGTACATAATGTACAACATCACTGAATTGATCATTAGTTGATGTAGGCATGGAACGGGTTGCCACATAATTAACCCGTGCCGGGGATGATACCATTGGTACAAAAGGACCATTTATGGGAGATCGTTGACTCGAAGCCATATTTGGATTGGGAAATGAAAGCTGGTCAATGGTGACAATTCTACCTTGATGCGGGAAATAAACCACTCGAAATAGTGTTGAAATAATAGCTCCCATGTCATAAACATAGTTACACCCAAGAAGTAAATTGTAATCTAAAGGGCATGGGACTACCATCACATTAAGATAAACAATTTTTCCTCCCAAAGTAATAGGCAACTGAGGAAGGATCACTAATGGTTGACTGGTTCCTCTGTTAAAAGCCAACAAATTCTGAGTAAGAGGCACAAGTGGTAGCGAACTGAGCGCTTCCGAAGTAGTAGAGGAAATGATACTCACTGATGCACCTTCATCTATAATAGTGTTGGGTACAATCATATTACAAACCTGTATTATGATCTGGAAAGGCACATAAGAAGGAAGATGACATCCTGCCATTCGATTCCAATCAAAGGAAGTGAGCCTACTGCTTGAAGAGGGTGTCATAAGAATGGGGGAATTACCCCCTCGAGTTACGAGAGCTGGAGTATTTTCCTCCTGTATTGATGGAACATGAGGGTTTTCCCCAAGCTCATTGGAATCTGAAGAAATGAAAAGAACCTGAGTGGTATCATACTCACTCTCTATGGGAAAGGTACGATTAATTGAAGGTGAAATTGGGTCAACTGTTTCCTCGACCTGTGATTGGTCAGGTATAGACTCATGGGATTCACATTCAGAGAGAGTGGGTTTGAACGACGGTTGATTTGGGTCAGTCACTTTATCAAATAGTGAAGGATTAAGGGACAGTCTCCCGTAACCAGATGGAAGTCATTGTGGTGAAGCAGGACGATTATCCAACACTTTTTGGGTTTCATCCAGATAGGGACAAAGGTGAATTGGGTGATTCCCTTCACGTAACCTACATGGAAACTTAACTTTAACCTTCTTTCCATGAACTTTATTGCCACTAGTTGACGGTGTGTAACCAGCATGATCTCCAGAAGTTGATGGCACAGGATGATGTGAACGAGAAGACCATTCTTTTAATATTTGAGGACTTATACTAGGACAATTTCGAAGAAGATGGTCTCCCGTACAAAGTTTTCATGGGTATCGAACTTTGTGAGGCTTATGGGATAGTTTCTCATCAAAAGTTACATTCGAAGAAATGGTTGCTTGGTTTCCCCCCTGCCAAATTTTCTTCTTCTTCTTAGCCACCTCGTTACTACTACCAATACTTTCACCAGGCAAAGAGGAATAAGGGGAGGAAGAAACAACCGAGGAAGAAGGCAAAGGGTCAACTTTAGGATCAACTGGAGGTTGATTTTTTCAAGTTGGAGGAGTACTCGATTGCGGATAAATCGTGACATTTTCAACCAAGGAGGTTGAAAACAACCATACTAGCAAGCCAATGGTAAGTCCTGGAAGGGATAATGTAGCCATATAAGGAGCACCAATATTTCTGAAAGGAGGAAAAGGACTAGGATTCCCATCAAAAGGAATTCCTTGATTAGTGGACTCCAGATTTGTTGCCATATGTCTCAACCTAAGATCAACTAAGGAGTGAGCGTGGAGGATGTTATACGCATTCAATTAAATTTATTTTAATCAAAATAACAAAACAAAACAAAAGAGGGATGATCTGGGCAAAAGGATGACCAAGTAACTGTGAACTATAGAATACCTCTCGGTGAATCGACAAGCACAAGCAAAAATATACCCAAATGATGTGTTCAGTGTATCACAGTGTACAAGGCAGCCAACTCGGTTACCTAAGGATGGATAGCAACCTAGTGTTTTCCTCCCATATATACCTGAAAGTACATGGAGGCCCAATCTGTATTAGTGTTGTCTAATGCAAAATCGCACAGTGAGAGAATTCCCATATACTTTACGTATTGTAACATTGCCCTATATACTTGAAGGTACATCGAAGGGCTATGATATACTCACGTACGTGGAATGAAGTATCACACTCAGTATGTATCATAGACAAGTTAGCAACAACTGCTATGTTTTACGACGCCGGAACACGTCTCTAGCCTAGAACCTCTAAATGTTATGCATTAAGTTACAATGTGATCCAGGTGGATATTGGTGGCCACCTGCCAAGTCCACCTAGACCCCCACCATTGTCTTTCTCAGCATTTTCAGTTTCCTTAATTGTAGCACAACTTACTATTTTTAGCAGTTTTTTCGGGTCTTGAACCTCCGGAGCCGTTTTGAGGCCCTAAACGATGTTTTTTGGGGAATCCGGGGGCAACATGGATCCATGCGATGAACCAATGTTGCCCGTTCCAACAATGATAGTGCTCGAATAAATCTTTCTAATGAGCTATTGTACGCGTCAAACGGAGATCATATGCTAAAGTTACGACCCCGGGAAGTTGATGTACCAACTTACCCCCAAACGGGGCCCACAGTTTGGCGTTTCATCTCCTAGGGTTAGGTTTTGGAATGTGCAGGGTTTTTCATTGTTTCTCAACAATAAATAGGCCTTGAGCCTCATTGTAACACAGTTCAGAGGCATGTAGCCATCACATCTCTTCTCAGAGATAAGCTACCATCGCCCTAGCTAGTTTATTTCCATTTTTGATTGTAAGCATATTTTAGTATTTCCATTAATTGAAATGAAGTATTATTTTCCACTGCATATTTGTGTATATGGTTATCTCTGTAATTTGTTGCGTTCCTGTTTAAATCCGGATCAGTGGTATCAGAGCGGTCTGCTTTTCTCTGTTTTTCTTTGCATGTCCCCAACAAGGTCGGGATATAAGGAGTTAGGGCTTGAACTGGTTGAACCTTTGCAAGACCAGCCTCGCAAATCCCGACGGCCTCCCATGGCGGACGACGAGAAGAAAGACGAGGGGGGAGGAGATCCCATCAAA
>APFE031735245.1:10361-21626 GCA_000404065.3 Pinus taeda | reverse complement strand
TACCCCATCCAAAAGAGGGAGTATCCCATTGATGTTGGAACTGAATAACCTCTTCTAGAATACTATAAATACAGGCATTGGGCCAAAGGAGGGGAGGTTGAAAGCTGAACATTCTATAGGGTAAATGCCGCTGGAATTAAGACTTCCATTTGTTGACTTGTGAGGAGAGATCACTATCCTTCCTTGTTGCCATAGTGGGAGTGGGTGAGCTTGTCAAAGTAGAGGAAATCTCTTGCTGGACCCTGGGAGGAGCTTGCACAACACCAAGGCTCAGGTTGTAATGGTTCCTTTGATTATTTAAACCAAACAAGAGCTATCCTTCTCTAGATACACATCATTCTATGAGAATTCAAATGTTTTCGATCTTACCTTAGGTCCTACGCTTGTTGTAGCAGTCCAGCCTTGCTGATCCAGATGAGCTCCTCCTTCACTTTCAAACCTGCATACACTAACAAAGCAAATGATTACATAGCATCTGAATATTCATCAAAAAATAAAGCATATCTATCATATTGACCAAGGAATACATGAAATAATTCATTAACAAATCATTGAGAAGAATGGACTTATTTGTATTAAATAATCAAAGGAACCATTACAACCTGAGCTTTGGTGTTGTGCAAGCTCCTCCCAGGGTCCAGCAAGAGATTTCCTCTACTTTGACAAGCTCACCCACTCCCACTATGGCAACAAGGAAGGATAGTGATCTCTCCTCACAAGTCAACAAATGGAAGTCCTAATTCCAGCAGCATTTACCCTATCGAATGTTCAGCTTTCAAACCTCCCCTCCTTTGGCCCAATGCCTGTATTTATAGTATTCTAGAAGAGGTTATTCAGTTCCAACATCAATGGGATACTCCCTCTTTTGGATGGGGTAGTTCCTCTCTTGATGGGATAAGCTCCTCTATCATAGGGGTGCAGGAACCATCTGGAGGCGCTCAATACACGTCAAGAACTCTTCTAGAAGGCTCTAGAAGTGACCACAAGTAACTTTTTAAAGATGAAACTTGCGCCTTTTGACCTTTACAGGGTTACGCACCCTAGCTTTAGTATACAGAGCGTATTACTACGCAGGTCTAATGTATATGGAGTGCGTACACGCAGGAAAGGTAGAGAGAACCTGCGTACCCAGAGATAAACATGTTTTCAAGTGACTTTCTCTCTCTTTGAAGTTTTGACATGAAGAGCAGAGGTATGGGGCTTGACAAAGAGGACAATGTGGCTATTGATGAGGCCACATAAACTGCAGATAATCAAGGTGACAAAATTCAGTGTAACAATGGGCGCATGCTGAAAGTGTGGTATCCACAACAAATGAAGAAATCCACCCTTCTGCACACTGCGCAGCCATTTTCACAACTCTAATGTTACTACTGGTCCCTCCATGCTTTGCTTCATGAGGCTCTCTATCTCTAAGTGTGGGAACTTCTTGCTATCTGTGAGGTCCCAATATTCGAACTTCATTGTGGGCACACAGCCCAGGTGCAAGCCCTCAAACACAATTCTATCAGGGAGGAGTAGAGTCTGGAGTGTGCTCTTTATGGAATCCAGATCCTTTGGTATCTTAGTTTTCCCTTTTTGCGGAGGGGCATACTCAGGCAATTTCGATGCAAAGCGCACTGGCTAGATATCCTCTTCCATGTCCTCTACTTCCTCTACCTCAGCAATGAGAGCTTGCAAGTCCTCCTCTTCGTCACTTGTCTAAATGGTGACAACCTTGCCCTTTTCTTCCATTGAGAGCTTACCAAACAATGGATTCCTTGGGGACATGCAGACTGGTCTCACTACCTACTTATCTTTTTTCGGTCTCAGCGTCTGAGGTGATTTCGGGATTTCTGGCGCGACCCCAGTATCTTCAGGAATGTCATATACCATGGGGTTCTGCGCGACCTTGTTGGCGGTTTGTTCTACAAATCCCAAACCTCTCCTGGTAGCCGCCATGTTGTTTGAACTGTATGTGGTCTTGTGCAAACTTAGGGGCTCGAATATCGCTCGGCGCTCAACACTCTGTTGTCTAATCAACTGCTCAAATATCAAGTGAACAAATGTTGTCTCGTGGCTAGCCCCTGGAGTTTTATAAAGCCTTTTGAATTCAAATTCGACAATTCCCCCAATTTTGGGCCATCAATGCTTTCTTGGTGACAGAATGTCCCAAATATTGCCCTTAATTTGCATCTTAAATGCCCACTGCCCACTCCATTTGGCCTCAAATAGAACATCCTGTCATGAACAGTGACATCAACGGTCACTTCCCAACCTACCCGCATGGCAGCACAACCCACCATGCACGGGCTCGAACCTTGTGACATGCTGATTCTACACGCACCTCCCTTATCGTGCAACTCCAAAACATACTCTTTTATAGTCCCGCACTCTCTTTCAACTACTTGGAGCACTGAGACCATGCTTCCTACAGCTAGTCATGTGGTCACACCAACTGTGCGAAGCTTCAACTCACCTTCCAGTATATTCTGTGGAAAATCCTTAATTGCCCTCGCAACAGCCAGTGCTGCACATTTTATCGTATGTAGCGCACTTCCCTAGTTACCGCATTTGATGAGATGTGGTTGTAGCCATGGCAGCAGGGTCATAAATTCTCTGCTACAGTCTTCTAATTCAATGGTATGATCATCTACACCTTGCCTTGTCATCCTTGGTTCATCAATAAGACGTGCTTGCTTGATCTCATTTTCCAGCCTCTTGACCTCAGTGTCCATCAAAATGCTTTTCTTCCTCAATTGTACGTAGTCTCTTTCGAGTTCACAAATTCTAAGGTTCCCTCGCCAAATTGCTTCCTAAATCCTTATGTGTTTGACCTCATGTAGTTGTGTGATTTCTTCATCCTCATCTCACGCACTGTCACATCTGCGGGAGCTATTGCGTGTGGATTCTTCTTTGCATTCTCTTCAGAAATTATAGTCTCTACTCTATTTTGCACCTTTGGAATCATTTCCGTAGTCATGGTTTTGCACATGGTCCTATAGGCACATCGAACCGCTGGTACGTGCAGGTCCCAATCAATGCATCTCGCCTGGTGAACTGTGTTTAGTACTTCGCACACCCTATCGAATGCTTCTCCATGGATAATTGGTAGCATGTGTCACCTTTCCTATTGTTGTGGTTTGTTCTGATTCTCTATTCTGGGAGTGGTGTGTGCTTGTGTGGGTTGTATAGCATATGTCCATACCCATCAGGAAAGGTGGCCGTGCAAGTTGTTCCGCCCCTGCTGACTGGATCTTATTCTGGGGGTGATTTTTCCAAAGCGCAGGCACATCATCCTTCTGCATCCGCACCAGTCCTAAAAACTTCCTTGACGCGTACCCCACCATAATGCATGCATTGTGCACAGTGCCCACTTTAGGGCATCGAATCGCTGCTGTTTTGGTACCGCACTTTCAAATTTGTTCAAGAATTCATCCACTACTGTCAACCCATCATATGTCTGTAGATCCCTTGCCTCTGTTGTCATGCAGCATAGTGATCTAACCATCATGTTGCAATTAATCGTTGTTACTTCGTGCAGCCAATTCTGCCGTCGCTCTATCTCTTCGTCTGAGTCCGAAGTGCAGGAGATTTTGCACTCCCACAAAATCCTTCCATCTACAGTCAGATTCACCCAATCCTCTTCTTGCATGGTTATCTTGTAAATACAATCGAGATCATCATCGCGGACTAGTTTAGTGTATCATGCTCCTTCGAATGGATCTAGCAGTACTACTATGCGTAGTGACTTTTTTTCAAATATCACTTTGTGCTTCTTCAGATTTATGACTCCATTCATATCAGTGGCCTAGTCTATTCCTAGTAGCGTGGGATAGGGATTACTATCATCGACAATCTCTATTACTTAAAAATCTCCCTGCATTCTCGCACCTTCAATATCTAATGCCACCCCTTCCAATCTTCCCATGGGTAATGTCTTATGTTGGTTTGCCATTCATAACTGAATAGGAGACCACTATAGCGTGGGTCTGCCCATACATTCCCATGTTTTTTTTGGCAATACATTCATGTCTGATCCGATATCCAAGATTACCTAATCCATTTCGTAGTCGCTGATTTGCACAGTCAACCTCATTTCCCTTCCTATGCGCAATGCATGATTTCCAAGTTTCTAGACCACACGCAGTTCTCCTGATCCCGCACACCTAGTGATAAGTTCCTATAGTCCTTTTACTGCCTTGCTATCGCGTAGCAGTTTCACGCATGTCTCCAGAAAGGTAGTGAGCATTGAAGGATCCATCCCTGGTTCTAGTTGATCCTTATGACCTGAAGTGGAGGCCTCCATGAAGCTCTTCTTAGCTTCCATGAATGTCTCCTTGATGTGTTCTAAATCAAATTCAGGTTCCCTTGTAAGGGCCTTGCGAACCCATGCACTTTCTTCTGACTGTTTCCCTTTATCATCACCAGTGGTCATACCACTACTGAGCATCATGTTTACGTTTGGGTCTTCTTTGCATGACATTCGGGTCTTCTTTGTGCGACTTAGACCTCATCATCTGCAAATTCTAAGTTGGAGGGGGCTGAAGTACCCCATTTTCATGTAGTCTTGCTATCAATGTAGGGCAGTCTTTAGCTTCATGATTAAACTAAGTATAGTACAAACATAATGTCCTTGTCAGGTTTGTACAATCATGAGCATAGTGCCCTGGTCCTCTGCAATTATAACAGATTAGCTATCTATGAACCCTTCCTGGTCCCATTCCACCTCGACCTCAATCGTGCCCTTGAAATCTAGCATGCACCTTTCTTGCATTTGGGTCAAGGGCTCACGTTTCTGCCTGCACCCTATAGGCAGGAGTTCGATCCATCATTAGTTCGTAGCTTCTGCAATTGCACTCATCATGGCCTACCGACCTACAGAAATTACAAAACAATTTTTGGGACATTTGCATATTCTTCTACAATAGATGAAAATTATCCATAGTGTGCTTTCCTCCTAGCTGACAGATCGTGCACCATAATGCAGGCACCATGCATGGTCCTGCCTGTGCCTCCGGTCTTAATAGCATCGGCTCTCCTTCTACCAAGTAATTCATGAACACTAGACAATGGTCCTTATCATGCCCTTGGCCTTTACATTTTGTGCACCATACCTCGTTGCACACCTATGGCTGAGGTGTCTTGTCCTATTTCAAGCTCTGCATCTCCAGACATAGATTTTGTAGTTGCGCATGGATTTGTTGGACTCCCAGAATAGGGTCTTGTACAGGGGTCTCATGCAATCTCATTGCCATCTCCAAATCTTCAGCCTAGGTGGAAAGTTTTTGTTGTGATAGCATCATTCTTAAGTGCGGTGTTAGTGATGCTACAAACCATGCGCGGTGTTGTCCATCCGTCAATGTCATGTTGTTCGCGAATCATACCCTTCAGTCTTTGGTTCAAATCCCAAGGGGGTCTTGCCCGGGAGCATCACGATCTCCTTAAACCTGTTTATTGATTATGTTTCCGACTTTGGCCTACTAAATTCCCTATTCAGCATAGTTTGGATTTCTACGATTCCTACGTTTGGATGGTAATTTGAATGCTTGATGTACCATGTTAATGCACGATACTGCAATGCGCTCACCAGCATAGCCTTCTTGATATTGTCATCCATGACGCCTTGTGCTTCCCATACCGTCCTTACCACAAACTAGAATTGGTCCGGATCTTCATTCCCCACTCCTCTGAATACCAGTAGTTCGATCGCACTCGCCATACTGAACTGTGGTGGTGGCAGAGGTGGGGTGGATGGAGATGGAGGTGAGGAGGGTGAGACGGGTGGCGGTGTAGGTGGAGGTGGTAAACACACAATTCGTTGCCTTATCAGACTGACCACGCTTCTTAGAGAAACTTTCGTGATCTCTTCCTCGCTTTCCTGGGAGGGGGAAACTAAGGGACTGGTTCCTTATTCTTCACTACTTTCGCTTCTGTAGATCTTCCCACTTCTCGTAGTCCCAAACATTAATTTATTCACATAACCTGATTCTCACACAATAGCATCTTAATCTAAGTGTTCAAATATTTTATATACTTACCTCACGGTCCCTTGAGGAAACGTTGCTCCACCTCACTATAGCTGATGGTCATATCTACCACAAACTCAGTGATAAATCCTCCTATAATTCAGTCGAGTCAATGGTCCACAGCTCACGTGATCTTATCTCCTGATGCTTCTATTCTACACACTAATTCCGTAGTCCACACGATTGGTTTGTCGAGCCTGCACCTTCCCTGACTGTCTACTAGCTTCGTGATTCACTCATATAGCTCAGAAGGAAAGGATGCAAAGAAAATTTTGTGGATTTCTGTATACAAGTAGTGCTCCAACCACTGTTCCTTAGATGCATGTGGATTTATGTTTTCCTACACCGTGAACTTTTGAATCTTCTTACCTAACCACCCTTCAATTTCTTTCTTTGTTGGATTCCAGTGGCATGACATCAGACATCCCTTATGTAGATGTCGGTCCAGGCAACGAAACCATTTGTTGGCTTGTATGGGCCTTGTTAGTCCTGATATGCAGCACTGACGTTTTGAAGGCTAAAGGAAGGACATGGTCTGCTTTGCTATCCCAAAAACGGCCCCACATAGGCCACTACCCCACTTTCTTCACTCTTCCACTTACATTTCATTCCGCTCATTTCCTAACCCAACCCTCACATCTCGACGAAACCGTCTTTCACCTTAGCCTTAAGCGAATTAACCCAAAACCCCTGAAAAAAGCCTTACTCTTCCACCCATACGATCCCTCCACATATTTCTTGAGCACATATCATACCTCCATGTCCCTCCTCCATTGATCTTCCCCCACCGATCCGACGGCCCACATTTCACCTAATCAACAAAACATGCCCGATTGATCCCCACCATTAGATCACCCCCACCAAATCTAATGGTTGTTACCCATATCGCGCGAGTAACAAGTGAGAGGAATACCCACCTGATAAAGGTGGTTTTTCTCTCTCCTTTGCTACTATGTGTCATCCTCTAAGTGGAATCAGCCAGACTCTGCCATTTACCACTAACCGCCCAATGCCCCTCCGATAGAAACCATAACTGCCCAAACAAAACCACCCCTGTTCATTATCATCTGCACGCCTTCTCCACCTGATAGCCATCTGATCTGTTCACCCGAGATCTAACGGCCCAGACATGTTCCGCTCTCGCCACAACCTGAAGCCTCCTGCGCTCGATCTCCACTGTGCATTCCCCTCGATCCAATGACCCTCGTTCACGATCACTCACGCTTGTCCTCCTCCACTCTGTCATTTCTCCATCCGTCTGATTGGACATGTCCTCACACCCATGCACCTCATACTCCACTTCCTATCAGTTACCCGGGCAAGAAGGTGGTTGACTCTGTCAGTATTGTGATAGTCGGATCACTGAACTAAATTAACAAAAAGCATGGCCAAAGGAAGAAGGACACAACATGATCTCTGCAAACAGAATTAAACAATCATGGAGCCTCACCAACAAAATCAAGCCAACCACCTAACAAGGTAGTGTTGTACTAATATTAATTACTGCTTTCGTCATGGAGGGGAAATTGTGTCCTTGAATGCAACCAGGCAGATAATGACAGTAGGGGATAGATTAAGACACCACCAGCCCTAATAATCTGGAAAACATTGTAAAGAGTTATAAATAGCTGAAAGCAAGATGTAATCAGGGTTCAACTTCTGGAGACTATAGATATTTTGTTCCTTGCAGCATCTCATCTTCATTCTTAGTAATACAAGCTTCTTTTTCTGTTACATGTTTGATGTCCATTTCCCCCCTGCTCTAAACTTGTACCTGGATTAGTTTATTCATGTTTTCTCCTATATCTAATGCTAGATAACTGTCATCTTATCTCTGCATTGGTAAATTGGATTTGCTATTGAATAGGTCATCCATTTTTCTTTTGTATCTAATGCTAGATAACTGTCATCTTATCTCTGCGTTGATAGATTAGATTTGCAAGCTTCATTTACTAGCTGCAGACAACCATCATATGTCATATATGTATTTGCTGGTGTGGTAAATAGTCTCCATTCATTTACTTAATCTGCAAACTATTGAGCATTAGTGGTCTAAAGCCTTGTAGGCTGAGAGTGTTCATGCATGTCTGGATTGAAAATAGAATCAAAGTGGTTATCTGGCTTGAACAAAACCATCATCCATTCCAATAGTTCCTAGAACAAAATTGAAGATTATATGTTACCAAGCATCTCCAATTTACAACCTAGGAGAGTTTCTTGGAGTGATAACATAATTGACGCCGCTGCTGGGGAGAGGACACAGATCCAACTTTGATGATAGACAAATTTTGGACACATTTTTGGTTGTAATCATCTATTTGGTGACTCTACTGGAGGTTGAATCTTTTGGTGACTCCACATCATAGTTCTAGCTCATTTTTTGAAGCATACTCGAAGAAATCTTTAGAAGTCACCAGCTGACCCAGTACCTGACCCTAAAAAGGTCATCAAAGAAAAGAAGGTATCATAGAAAGGAACATCAAGATCAGGTAAATATAAACAATCCTCTATATCTCTACAAGAAAGGCTTGTAACAAAACAAGTACATGCTGAGAGTATAGCCTTTTGTAAGTTTTAACCCTGTACAGAAATTACCTGCATACGAATTCTAAAAACAAAGAAAATAAACAATGCGAGAGCATAACACATAAAAGACATATGCACAGAGATTTTCCCCTGGATCCCAAAACCGGGACTACCATCTTGATTTTTCATTATGTTCCTTTCAATGTTACAATACATATTTATACATGTTGAAGCATCCAATACCATGGACTGAAAACCATCACGTCCAAAACCATGGAGCGAAAACCATAGGTAGGTTCGCCCAACCTAATATAGGGTCCAAAAAAAAATTTCCCGGGGCACTGCTCCAAACCCCGTAGAGGGGGGCTACCCACCCCCCTCAAACCCCCCAGACAAGGGGGGCTACCACCCCCCGCTATGCAATCGACACAACCCAACAATCTCCCACTTGTTGTTTTCTTTCCATAGGAGAGCTTAGTCATTTTTCCAGCCCTGAAATTCCCATTGTTTCTCTACACCAAGAGAACTTCTTAGAGCTCACAGATTTTGTCAATGCATCTTTAGTATTCTTCAAAGTGTTCACCTTTACCAGCAACACCTTTTTGGCTTCTATCATATCCCTCACAAAGTGATACTGAACATCAATGTGCTTTGTCTTTGAATGATAAGCGGGTTCTTTGCCAAGAAAATTGCACTTTGGCTGTCACAGTCTATCCTTATAGCTCCATGTACTAACCCCATACTTGAACACAATCTCTGCAACCAAAATAATTCCTTGCTTGCATGAGTGGCTGCCATGTATTCTACCTCTATAGTTGATAGTGCACTACAGATTGTTTCTTACTCATCCAACTGACTACACCTCCAAATAGGTTAAACACATACCCACTTGTAGATCTTCTCTGATCCAGATCTCCAGCCCAGTCTGCATCAACAAAGCCACGAATATCCAACACTCTGTCCAATCCTGGTCTTCCGTGGTAGCACAAACCATAATCACTAGTGCCACGCAAATACCTGAAAACCCGCTTCACTGTTGTCCAGTGCTCCTTCCCTGGTTTTGACATAAACCTGCTCAATACTCCCACTGCATGTGCAATGTCTGGTCTAGTACAGACCATGGCATACATCAAGCTACCGACTGCACTTGCATATGGAACACGGGACATCTCCTCTTCCTCTTCTTGTGTCTTGGGACACTGTTCAGCAGATAACCTCACACCTACAGGAATAGGAACCTTCACCGGTTTACTATCCTGCATATTAATCCTCTGCAATATTGTCTCGACATACTTCCTCTGGTTTAACCAGAGCTTCCTCTTTGCCCGATCTCTTTTAATTTCCATGCCCAAAATATAGTTTGCAGCACCGAGATCTTTCATGTCGATTTGGAGGACAATTGGGTCTAAATCCTGGATAATTTCTTTTTCATTTCCAACCAGCAACATATCATCCACATGCAAGACCAGATGAATAACATGGTCACCAATTAATTTAAAATACATAGTGATCTGCTTGCTTCTAGTGAAGCCAAGTCCCCTTATAGATGTATCAAATTTCTGATACCACATCCTTGGTGACAGTTTTAACCCATATAGAGACTTCTTTAACTTGCATACTAGTTCTTTCTTACCCTTCACCGCAAAGCCTTCAGGTTGCTTCATGTAGATTTCCTCTTCCAAATCCCCATGAAGAATTGTTGTCTTCACATCCATCTGTTCTACCTCAAAATCAAAAGCAGCAGCAACAGATAAAAGTAATCTAATAGAAGTTACCTTGGCAACAAGAGAAAAAATATCACCAAAATCAATTCCCGACACCTGGGAATAACCTTTTGCTACCAACCGAGCTTTGTATTTCTCCACTTTTCCTTTTGCATTTGTCTTCTTTTTGAACACCCATTTGCTGCCATTGGGTTTCCTTCCAGCCGAAAACTCCGCCAGATCCCAAGCCTCATTTTTGTGCAAAGATGCCATTTCATCAACCATGGCATCTTTCCAGAGTTTTCCATCCTCTGAATTCACTGCTTCCTTCACATTTCTGGGATCATCATCAATAACAGACAAAGCAAAGTTTGAACAGAAAGCAGATGGACTATACCTTTTTGGCTGCTTTCTTTCTCGAGCTGATCTTCTCACAGCCGGAGTTTGTGGCTCTTCATCTTCTGATTCCTCCTCTGCTACAGAGTCTGATTCTTCCTCCTTTAGTTCAAACTCTATCTTCACGGTTTCCTTTGGTTGGACTTCATGTTTAATAACATCTTTCACCTCTCTGAACACCACATCGCGGCTGTACACAACCTTCCGTGTGACTGGGTTCCAAAGTTTATAACCCTTTAAACCATCCTTATACCCAATAAAGATGCACTTTTCAGAATTACTATCCAACTTGGTTCGGTTTTCCTTTGGAACATGTACATATGCATCACATCCAAATACCCTCAGATGTGAAAGAGAGGGTTTCTTACCAGTCCATACTTCTTGTGGAGTCTTATCCTCCACGCTGATGAAGGTGACCTGTTGACCAAGTAACATGCAGTATCCACCGCCTCTGCCCAGAATTCCTGTCCTAACCCGGCACCACTGAGCATGCTTCTTGCCCTTTCCATCAACGTCTTGTTCATTCTTTCTGCGACTCCATTTTGCTGAGGTGTATATGGAGTAGTCTTCTGCCGTGCTATACCACACTTCTTACAGAATTCTTCAAATTCCCTCCTGCAGAATTCTCCACC
>APFE031735241.1:0-10468 GCA_000404065.3 Pinus taeda | reverse complement strand
CCTTTGGCGAAATTAAGGGGTTTTAAAATTTTAGTGGGCGAATATTTTGTATCATAGTACATTTTTACAAATCACCTCAAATAGCCCACCTTATTTTAAGGGAGAGGGTAAAAAAGGTAAATTTAGCCCTTGAAATTAGGAGTTATAACCTTCCATTCACCCATTTTCAAGAATAGGTTTTATTTAAGTGAATCCATTCGCCCATTTTCAAGAATAGGTTTTATTTAAGTGAATCATATGGGCCAAAGGTCCAAATACCATATTTATAAAAGAGGTATGGAAATTAATAAAAATATAAATAAATGAGAGGTATGGTAAATAAATAAAGCATAATTAATAAAAATATAAATAAATGAGAGGTATGGTAAATAAATAAAGAATTTTTTATATTTACTCCATAAGTCACCTTATATACATGCAACCATGTAAACAAATAAAAATATAAGTAAAGTGGAGGTATGGTAAACAAATAAAACGCCTTTTTATACTTACTCAAAAGGTATGGTAAATAAATAAAGATATAAATAAACTAGACGCGTGGTAAATAAATAAAACCTCTTCTTATATTTAGTCCATAACCCTTGTTCTATTTATGAAGGCTCAAGAAAGAGGTTTTATTTAAGTGAATCCTATGGGCCAAATACCATATTTGTAAAAGAGGTATGGTAAATTAATAGAAATATAAATAAGTGGGAGGTATGGTAAACAAATAAAACATTTTTTTATATTTACTCCATAAGTCACCTTGTATTTATGAATGGTATGGTAACTTAATAAAAATATAAATAGACGAGAGGTATGGTAAACAAATAAAACAATTTTTTTAATTTTTTTTATATTAATACGATGCAAAAAAACATTATTAACCCTAATATTAGTATTAATAAAAATAAAAATGGCACATGGTATTGAACCATGGTATTCACCAACATGGCACATGGTATTGACCCATGGTATTCACTTGGAATGTAGCCTATTTAAATGGGGGAATTAAACGATAATAGATCCATCTTTACTCTGGATCTACTAAGCATCGAGATTGATTGGCATGCATATAAGGTAGGCTACCTCTATGTTCAATACAATGATATGATATGAATGAATGATATTATGTTATTTTTACTAGTTATTTTTGGGTAAATAAAAATATTTAGAGTGTTTCAGTTTTTTTTTTGAGAATCAACTTTATGAAGGTAGCAAAATAAGTTCTGAGACTTTGGGGCTTTTTTTCTAGTATCTATGTTTACTTATTTTATGGTTTTTTTTATGGTAATATGTGTTTCCTCATTTAGGGCTTTTCTAAATATCCTTGTGATGGGATCTTAACCCTTACACTAAAACAAACCTAAATAATACAATAATGGAACCGTCTTTACCGGAATCACCTTTTATAATAGTTTTTTTTTTTTTTTCGCCAAAAAGTAAAAAAGTAAAGTGTAATCAACAAAACCTAGTAATATATCCATAGTCAAAAAAATATTAAAATACATGTTACAAATTTTTTATAACATAACTTTAATTTGAAGAATAATGTCATACTTAACTTTTATTTAAAAAGTAATGTCATACTTATTCACTAATCTCTCAAAACTTCGATGTCTTTATAATCGCAGGTGCTTTCATTGTCACTGTGATGGTTGATGATTGAGCGTTGATCGACATGGAGAGTGTGAGGGATAGGTGCCCAGGCTGCCCATTCTTTCCGCAGGAACTACAAGAGAAGATATTGTCGCTGATGCCATTCGAATATCTCTGTACATGTCGCAGAGTGTGTAGCCAATGGAATGCGATAATTTCATCCTCCAAGTTCATAACGACTGAATGGGCCGAATCACCTCCCAATCGGAACCCTTTGCTGGTCCTCATCCCTTCGCAAGTTCGGAATCGTTGTGTGGCTTACTGCTTTTACACACACACATGGAAGAAGTGCACCTCGTCCCTTTTATTCTTGGAGAATGGTCGAAAGGATTTTATAATCGGTGGTATAACATGCGAGGGATCGGCTAAAGGCCTCTTCTTGGTGGCCATGACTACGTTCCAGCCCAGAAACGACCCGAAAAAAGGGCTCGTACTTGCTGTCTGCAATCCTCTAACTCGAGGGTTCTTTTACCTTCCCCCCACGCCGTCCATAGTCAGAGTCATACCCATCGGCATTGCCGTAGGAGAAGAGAATAGACCTATAATCATGGCGGTGGGTCGAAATAAGGAGAATGAGACGGTGGAAGTGATAATTTATGATTCCTTCGAGAACAAATGGACGAATGTGGGGAATCTTCCAAGAAAGATAAATGCAATCAACTCCCGTGATAGCGTTTTCTGCGAGGGTTCATTCTATTGCATCACAGAAAAGATGGGCGAACCGACGCTGATTATGGGTTTCAACCTTGGAGATCGTACTTTCACTTTTGTGCCGTTGCCACATTTTTGTGATATTCCTGATAGTCAGATATCGCCACAACTGCTGTTGTGTGGGTCGCGGATTCTTTTAGCGGGACTAGTATACTATGCTGCTGGAAGTGGTGTAGTTAAACGGAAGGTTATCATTTGGGAGCTTGAAAAGGTGAGTGCCGGCTTTGGTAGAAGTTCCCCTTCTGCGTCTTCCTGCTTATCATGGAAGGAGACATCAAGAATGCCCTCGTCCATGTGCGACGATCTTCAGAAAATTATGCCTCGGCCACAGCCTTGGATTACAGGAGTGGGTGACTATGCGTGTTTCATCGTAAGAAATAAGGTGATTGTTTATAGTTTAAGCAAGAACTCGTGGACATGGCTTCCGGAATGGCCCTTTGATGGTTCTTTTGGAAGTGCTTCTGCACTTGAATTGAGACCTGATATGAAATGAGTGGAGGTCATCTTGAGCCTACGTCCATTGAAGGCAGAATTTAACTACTATAATGGTAAGCATAATTTCCATTTTTTTGGTTGGTTTAGTTCATGTCACACTATTTTTCATAACTTTATTTGAGTTTGACAAATTGATAACAAATTGAATCTAAGCACAAGTAAATTGCCGTATCTAATATATATATGAATTATTAAATGGTAGAGTTATTTCAATAGATTTATTAATTAATGATGTTTGTCATATTTAATTCTATCCTTTCATGGGCTTTTGATTGGTGTAGGTAGAGGTAATTATTTTTTCTACTCAAGACAGTTAGATTTAGTTCTATCTTTTCATGGACTTTTGATTAGTGTAGGTAGAAGTAATTTTTTTCCCTACTCAAGATAGTTAGATTTAGAATAGAAAATCATTATTATTATGTTAGCCTTACTTTAGATTCAAAAGTCTATACAAACTTCTTTGATAAGCTATTTGTTTATTATCTATTAGAAAACATTTCTACAATGATTATACTTCTTTTTTATAGACATTTTTTCAGCAATATGTCTTTTATTAGTCAATAATTTCAATATCTTATTTCTGTTTTTTGGTGAAAGAGATCAATTGGTTGTTAATGTATCTGGATTATGTACTAGGGGGTACATACATGCAGTGCACTAAGTCATTGAATCATCAATAAGTGAATGGACCACTTGGAGATGTACAGGTTGGAAGGTGTAGTCTTATTGAGTCATCAATAAGCGAATGGACCACTTGGAGATGTAAAGGTTGGCACAGGTGCTCTTATTGAATCATCAATAACTGAATGGATCACTTGGAGATGTACAGGTTGGGAGGTGTGCTCTTTTCTTAGCTTGACAAAGAATGTGAGATCTAAAGTGTCATAGAGAAGTGGAAACATGGTTGGAGAAACATTTTCATAGTTATTTTTCCTGAATAACAATAATGTTATCTTGCTTATGATTGCTTATGATCAATAGAATACTTTCTGAGACTCATGACACTTTTTGAGATTATTTTTCTTTCTTTTGTGGTATATTTGTACCATTGATAATTTGTGGTGTACCTATGCTTAAATGTTTTGAGATGCATGTTGCCAGCATAAGAATATTTATTTCACATAATTTTCATAATGAATACAAATTAGGATAAATTAAGAAGCATGTAGTTAAGGTTGATGACGTTGTATAGTGGTATAGATCACATTGTCTCTTGTGTTTTTGGCAGGTTTCTCTGATATCTTCTTTGATGTCCTCATGTAGTGAACCAGTCACTCAATGTTACAGTCTTAATCATAATTATGATGATGTTAAAATGTAGCTACCACTGAGAAATAGTAAGATAATATCATTAACACCACTTAATCTCCTTCCAACACTTTGCTTCCTCCTCCTCTTATAGAAAATTATCAAGTTGGTATGTGGGTGAAGGGAACCATACCCTTGTATAATGGATTTTCAGGCCAACCCTTGCATTTTCATGTACATTCATACAATTATTAACCTATTTTATTACTTCTTTGAGATTGATTTAATTGAATGCATCTTTGGTAATCATGGCCTTTATATTGTTGTAGATAACAATGGTCAGCTAGTATGCTAGACCATCTAAGATAATTGTTTTGGGTGTTTTGTTTTAATTTGGGAGACTAATGAAATGAAACAGATATAGAACTTATATGCCTAACCTCTTGAATAATATCAAAATATTCAGCATAGGGCTAATATAAATATTTACACAGTGAAATAACTTTTAAGTTGAAACATAAAAGTAATATGATTACTTCTTAATTCCAAGTTCATAGTCATCCTTGGAATTTAGAAATTTGATTATATGAGAGGCAGTCTATCCCATATCCTCTTGCTTCATGAGATTTTTCCAAGAGATCTTTCTGATTGAATATTATCTTAATGGAGGGCCAAATCTCATTGATTTCTTTCTGTGTTTTCTTCCCACATAATTTCTTTTGCTAAACCCAATTTGTTTACTATGAATGAATCTGTGAGTTCTCTCTACAACATTTCCAATGTTTGTTTCAGTTGTATGTGAACTATCTAATATAGACTTCATAAGCGGTAATTATTTGAGTTCATCCTTTTGTTTATTAATTTCTCCTGTGTAGATAGGTTTTAGAACAACTTCACTAAGCTATTAAGAAGAAATAGCTCCTTCTGTTGTACCTGTTTCTACTGATGTAGTGGCTGAAGTAGAGTTCTCTAGTGATGGGAACTACTGCAAGATAGACTACACCCATTGAAGTTTGAAAGTTCTTGATACCTTTCTCATTCTCCTTAACCAATTTCTCCATCTTCTCCATTTGTTTTATTTGCAAATTCTATTCTATGATGAGCTTCATAGGTATGACTTTTGAGTCTGTGTCTCTTCGATTTCTTTGGCCATTGGATCTTAGGATGCTTGTAGTTTCACTTGTTTCTTAATGCTGCAACCTCAGTGTTATTTTTATTAATGTTATTAATGAGATACTCTACAACACTTATCATATCCCATCCTTAGCACTAGATTGTCCAAGGATTGAATCTTGGTATCCTTTGCTAATGAGGAGACCTTACCCAACTTTAGTTGTGACTAAATGTTGTCCAATGTAACTCATAGCATTGTTTATCAAGGTTGAAGCAATCATTTGTCAATTTTGTTTGTGCATCTCAATTTGATCAATTGGATGCACATCCTTGACATTAAACTCAAAAGAATTGTGTTTCTGGTATGAGGAACTTGGGCATGAAAGAAAGCCATTTGCATCTTTCCCTTCTTAGAGTGGAAGACTGAAAGAAGCGTGCTGGTTGTAAGTGTTCAACTTCAATTCTTCATTCTTTCTTTTGATCTCACTAAAGACATTGAAAATGTCTTCCTCTTTACTCTATGGAATGCTTCCAAGAGTTTGAACTATCTGCTACTCATGAGAAGTGGTGGACTGAGTTGGAGATTGTATAGAGTGTCCATCAGACTGTGAATCAATATTCATAGACACCTTTTGTTTCTTTTTCCTTTGAAAAACCTTGAATGCTTGGTTTGTTGCCTATGTTGCAGGTGAAGATTGTTCTTCCCTCCCTCTCTTGGCTATCTTTTCTGTGCAATTGGAGTTTGCATATTTGATGTAGAGATTGCTTACTCCTAACCCTCTTGGAGGGTATTCTCTCTCCATTTCAACTAATTCTTGAACTGTTCTATCTCATTCCTAACTGTATGATATGGTGTGAACTTAATTTCCATAGTGAGTTTGGAGATGACTCCTAATGGGTCATATGACCAACAGAATGTCAAAGAAAATTTACTTTCCACAGTGAGTTTGGAAATGACTCCCAATGGGTCACAAATTTCATTTCTTTTAACAACTTATCTGCTTCATCCACTGCTCCCCTCATATTACAAATGAAGGGACCAACTTGAGCTTTGAGGTTGGATTGTGATTTATGTAGGTTTTAAACATGTACAGAAATTACATACATACTAATTCTAAAAGACATAAAATAAACAATGCTACACCATAATACATAAAAAACATATACACATAGATTTTCCAATGGATCCCAAAACATGGACTTTCAATATTATAATACATATTCATGGCTTCGAATGAACCTAATACATATTTATACAATACCATGGACAGAAAACCATAGCTTCCAAAACCATGGACCTAAAACCGTAAAAAACCATGTGCTAAATTCATGCACAAAACCATAGCAAGGTGGGAACAACCTAAGATCTAAAACCAAAATAGATTGTGGTTACTTGCACCCCTCAAACCCCCTCTCACTCCCCTGCTAAGCAATACTTTCAACTAAGCTGAGTTGCCCCCCTTAGTACCCCATAGATTTTGGTTACTTGTATCCCTCAAACCCCCTCTCACTCCCCCTGTTATGCAATACTTGCAACTAAGGGGGGCCTTCTAACCCCTGTTAACTATGTGGGTTAGTAGTGGAAAGAATATAACACAAATGAGTTGGTATAGTGACAAGTACCAACAACATTTTCTCAATTGAATCAGCGTTTAATGGGAGAGAGGATTTCTAGAGTAGGTGAGATAATTGATCTCTGGCTCTCATCATAGGATTCATGGCATCTTCTCACAAACTATGGAGCTATGTGTATTTGTGGAAAAATATAGTGGGGTAATTGGCATTCCGAGAGCCCAATTTCAGCACTCTCCTTAATTAGGTCATCTTCCCATCAACAATAAATTTCAAATAAATTAAATTAAGAAGAAGTCTCAATGATTTTGCAATCCTTGTCAACTAATTGAGTATGGTGAAAAGCAACCCGTGGGTGAATTAGAGGATTTGAAACTTCTACAATTTTTTTTTCCTTTAGGAGGAATTTTGTCAAAAGAAACTGCCAATTGTAAATGACAAAATTGTAAAATGAGTTACGAGAGTGGAGAGGTGGACCTATAATATGTGCTTACTGTAGAGAATTATTTCAAGCAAATTAAGAAGCCAACACTACTATGAATAACAATACATATAAAAAATATAGATAAAACAATTAAAAGCTAGAAAGTGCTTCATATCTCATATATTGATTCAAGTGTTAACTACATTATTAAATATTAAAACTATTACTAAACTCTCCAATAACAATACATATAAAAAATATAGATAAAACAATTAAAAGCTAGAAAGTGCTGCATATCTCATATATTGATTCAACTGTTAACTACATTATTAAATATTAAAACTATTACTAAAATCAACTCTCCAATAATTCTAGTGAAATTACAACTAATTTCTAGCACTTTTGAGGAGCACTGACCACCCTAACAATCTGTTGCTTTAATTTTGCATTGAACACAAAATATGCTAGCTACTTTGTGAGCATTTTACATAACTAATTAAGCATTAATTCTAACACTCCCCCTTAATGATTAATGAGGATTTACTATCTTATCTCTTATTGCCAAAAACTAATCTTTTGCCACTGCTTTGGTGAAGATATCTGCTAGTTGATTTGATGCTGAATATTTATATGCTTTAATTCAATATCCTTCTTCCGCACCAAATCTCTAATGAAGTGATATTTTAGCTCAAAATGTTTTTTCCTGGTGTGATGAAATGGATTCTTTGCTAACTTGATGGCAGTTACATTATCACAATAAATCACTGTAGGTTGAACTTGTTTTTGTCCAATTTCTTCCAAAATTTTTGTGAGCCAAAGAGCTTGTGTACCTGCTTAGGTAACTGCAACATACTCCGCTTTTGTGGATGATAGGGCAACAATGCTTTGTTTTTTTGAGCTCCATGTAATCAAACGAGAACCAAAAGAGAAACGATTTACAGATGTGGACTTACGGTCATCAAGACTACCTCCCCAATCTTAATCACTAAATCCAACAAGATTGAACTTTTCAGAAGAGTAGTAATGAATACCAAAATTTAGAGTGTTGTTCACATACCTTAAAATCCTCTTGGTTGCCTTCATATGTATTTCAGATGGATTTGTCATATATCTTGAAACAAGTGAAACTGAATATGTAATATGAGGCCTTGTGTGGGTTAGAAATATCAAGCTCCCCACAATACTTCTGTAAGTTTTCTCATCAACTAAATCAGCACCATCATCTCTACATAACACCTCTCCATGAGCACTTGGAGTAGGGGATGGATGACAATCAAGCATATCAAATTTATTTAGCATATCCTTTGCATACTTTGTCTGACAAATGAAAATCTCATCCTTACTTTGATAAACCTCCATTCCTAGAAAATATTTCATGATGCCTAGATCTTTCATCTCAAATTCATTCATCATAGCAGCTTTGCATTTTATCATTCATCTTAGAACTACATACATATACAATACGATCATAACATACAAACTTATGATTAAAATATCAATACCTTCTGTTTGTAGTAAAGGGTAGGATCATTCTTACTTCTCTGGAAAGCTTTATCATGAAAGTATCCAACAATCCTTGCATATCCTGGGCTCCTTGGTGCTTGCTTGAGGCCATACAAAGCCTTCTTCAAACTTGTAGACATTATCTCCTTTCTTCCACTTCAAAACCTTGTGGCTGGCTCCACATATACTTCATCTTCTAAGTACCCATTCAAGAAGGCACTTTTCACATCCATATGATGTATGCTCCACTTTTTATGAGCTACTAATGAAATCAACATTCTAATGGTCTCCTGTCTTGCTACTGGTGCAAATGTCTCTTCATAATCAATTCCATACTTCTGTGTGAATCCTTTAGCAACTAATATTGCTTTGTGTCTTTCAACACTCCCATCACTGTTAAATTTAGTGTTATAGACCCATTTGGTGCCAATCATTTTCTTGTCATGTGGAAGCTCTATCAACTTCCAAGTGTCATTCCTTTGAATGGAATCCATCTCTTCTTGCATGGCTTGCATCCAAACATCATTAGTACATGCATCTTCAAAACATGATGGTTCAAATTTAGCCTTGGCTAACAAAGAAAAATTGACTATCTCACCTATTGGGCTTTCTTCATGTGCTTCATTTGCACTCCTCTCATAGATATCACTCAATCTTCTTACCTTCCTTGTAGAACTTGGAGAAGAAGATGGACTTGAACTTGATGTTGAAGAAATTGATGAAGGGTTGCTTGGTCGAGTTAAGCCACTAGTTACATAAACATTAGTTGGCTGCTCATGATCATTATCAACAATTATATCATCATTCAAAACAGATTTTGTCTTCTCAACATGGCCTTTTTGATGACCATAAACTCCCCCTTCATCAAAAATTACATCTCTTGAACAATAAGCTTGTTAGTTAGAGGATTATAAATTTATAAGCTTTCTTGTTCATATCCCAAAAAAATGCATAACTCCTCTTTGCATTCTAACTTTTTTATTTTGATCCAGGTACATGCCATAAGCCAAACAACCAAACTTGAAATGAGTAACATTAGGCTTTTTTCGCCTACCAAGCTCTTTTTTTCGCATACCAGCTTCATAAGGAGTCATATTTTCCAGTGCACTGGTGGGGGCTATGGTTGAGGATGTATATCTGTTGTAGCAACTGCATCTCCTAATAAGAGTGCTCAATCCTTAGTTTGTAGCATGCATCTTGCCATTTCAACCACGTACGATTTTTTCTTTCAGCTATGCCATTCTTGTCGGGTGTGCTATGCTGTAGTATGCTGCTTTGATGCATTTCACACTCAATAATTCTGGAAAGCTTTTGAGGCAGATTCCCTCCACTGTCAGTCGCAAACATTGATCTTGCATCTCTCTCATTTTCTACAAGGGCTTTGACTTCTTGAATGTATCTAGGGCTTCACTTTGGCCTTCAAAAAATATACCCAACAATTTTGTGAGTAATCATCAATAAAAGTGATGAAATATGATGACTTACCAAAACTCTTAATGTGCATAGGACCACATATGTCTGAATGAACAAGCTGAAGTGGGTGATGAGTTATCCATGCACTACCCTTTGGAAACCTTTCCCTTGCATGCTTTCCTTTAGCACATCCTTCACAAACCTCCTTATGCTCTTCTACCTTGGGCAAACCAGAAGCTAATGCATGTGAGGTTAGAAACTTCAAACTCTGAAAATTTAAATGCCCATACCTGAGATGCCATAACCAACTTGAATCCTCATAAGCCATATTAGCAAGATTGCTATTATGTT
>APFE031735239.1:0-13330 GCA_000404065.3 Pinus taeda | reverse complement strand
TTTGTTTAAATTATACTTTTAAATAGATTATATTCCATAGGAATACCATGACATCTCAATACCATGGGTCATTGTTGATTATTATTTTATTTTTATAGGGTTATTTTTACTTTACTTTTATGTAATTTGGCTTCTTCAAAATAAACATTACATTGCAACATGTCTACTATACTCACTTGAAGAGTACCTTTTAGGGACATTAATATATTTATCTTAGTTTTAAGAGTAAGCATTTTACCCTCCATCCCTCAAGTGGCCTCCTCCTACTAGAAGTGCTTCCATTGAAGTTTAATGTAGGTAATGACTCTAGCATAATTTCTCTATGATCTAATACTTTTAGTGGTTCAACCTACAACTCTCCTCTTCATTCCACTTGTAGAAAATTTTAATCAATGAGGTGAAAACTATCATGAACATTTTCAATAAAGAGACATGTAAAACAATATTCACTTTTATATGGCTTGGTAGCACAAGGAGGTAGGCCACCAAGGCAACTCCATTTAATATCTCTAATTATGGACAAAACCTTGCGCCAACTTAGCACAACTTCCTAATCTAAATGCACCCTTTTTTGGTTTTACTTGCATGTATACATGTTCTCCCACTTTTTATTCTTTTAACATTATCTTCTTATTTGCATATCCTTTCTAGCTACCCTAGCCATGTTGGACAATTGATATTGTCTGAAACTTTGGTGGCACTTGGAAAGTTGGCATTAGATTGTCAACCGTACTAGCTTTGAGATTATATGCACCAAATATCCACACAAAGTTGACCCCATGGGATTGCTAAGCCTACTCCCAAGAGTGAGAAACTTTGTTAATTGTGAGCAGAGTGAATGTAATAGGAAGTAAGGGAAAAGACAAACATCTCATTCTCTCAGTGTCTTTTAATTGCCAATGATAACATCATAGACCCCAAGTGACATATAATCTCTCTCAGAGGAGCTTGAAATAATTTATTTATGGTGTTTAAAGAAGTGTCAAGATAAAAGTGTTGGGCTTGGGAGCTCTGAGCTTAGTGTCAAACCTTTTTCATTTCTAGTAGAAATGATACCAATGGTAGAGATGCATTAAGAGAGTAACTTGGCTGATGAAGGGGTTAAAATTTAGGGGCTTGGCACCCAAAGGCGTAGGGAGTGCTCACAACATATGGTCCCATGCCCGTAAAAAAACTAAGGCTCGTAGTAAAAGGAACTAAAGGGCAAAGTCCATAGAATTGATATTTAGATAAATGACTTGACATATGAGAATTAAGAATGGAAGTAAATACAATTGCTCAGAGCACTCATTCGAGGTAGTGAAGGACCACTATGCACACTAGCAATTTATTGTAGCCCTTTGTGAAACACTCTTGGTCATCCCTAAGCTTCATTGAAGACTATCATGAATTAAACTAAAATGAGTGTTTGTCATATTATTCTCCTCTTCTCCTATGCCTCTTGAAGAGAAGAAAAGAAGAGCCGTGTCATGAGTACATGTAGTTATTAATGGAGGAGCTATTTGATTCATTAGTTTGAATCTCACTTAATTCTCAACATATAAAACAATTCTCAACCCTTTCTTTGCATTAACTCTTCTCCCATTTCTGAGTATAGTATGGCAAGCTATGCATTGCTAGTGCTACAGAGGAACAACAATGTGGTGAGTAATTAAACAAAGGAAGTGAAAGTAGAATTTGTGTGATTTTAATTGTTCAAGATTGTGAGTGTGTAAGAGAGATAGGATGAAGAATATGGTGGTGAGTAGAGGTAGTTGAGCAACAAGGATTAGCTTTCAAAGGAGAGTTGTAGAGCTGAATGGAAGGACTTGGTACTGCATTATACAATATATATGTTTTTGTTTAAATGTATTATCCTCTATTTTCAATTTGAAAATTGTATGAAAGGAAGAACAATGGCTATAAAAGGTAGTTTCCTACATTCATAAGAGGATGGTGCCTCTTGGAAAGTTATATCTTTCTATTTGAAGGGTACTACATTATACAATATATATGTTTTTGTCTAAATGTATTATCCTCTATTTTCAATTTTAAAATTGTATGAAAGGAAGAACAATGGCTAGAGAAGGTAGTTTCCTACATTCATAAGAGGATGGTGCCTCTTGGAAAGTTGTATCTTTCTATTTGAAGGGTATTGGGGCGTGGTGTGAAAAAATTCATGTAATTAAGTGGGTGCTGAAATTACATCATAATAAAAAAACATATTAGTGGCTTTCTAACACTCATTTTCACATAAAAATACCTGTGTCATTTTGTGTGTATGTTGTTCACTTACCGTATTTGAATATCTTATATTTCTATTCATGTTTATTGTAGTATGAATGCTCTCTCAAATAACTAACAATAGTGAAAATAATTGAAGGTTTGCACTTAATGTTTTATGAATACCACTATTAATGATTCACAGTGTCAGTAATTCCTTATTATAATAATTGTTATTAGAAAAAAGTTCCTTCATGAACATTCTAACCACTCAAAGGTAGATTCATGAAGAATATGTCTTGGCAAGAGAGTCAAGGTACCTACCCAAGCAAGATACCACACTTTCATGGTAAAAACTATGCCTTATGGAAAGTTGAGTCGGAAGCTTATCTTATGTCCTCGAGAGTAGATGTTTACAGTTCTATTTTAGTAGATTATGATGTCCCTAATGTCCCTAGCACTAATGTTGATAGAAAAAGCCTCTACGAAAATAATGCTAAAACAAAGACTTTCATTCTCTTTGTGCTTAGTGACTATGAAATCATAAAAATTATGTACTAAAAGTCTGCTAAGGAAGTATGGGTCAATCTCAATCAAAGTCATGAAGGAGATGATAGAGTTAAAAAAGCAAAACTTCAAACCTTAAAAATGAGTTTTGAAATCTTAAAAATACATAGAGAAGAATGTGTGGAAGAATAATTTACCAGAATTGATGAAGTAACCAATATGATTAGAGGAGTGTGTGAAGTTTTTAAAAAATATATCATTGTTCAAAAGGCCTTAAGATCTCTATCCATTAGTTTTAATGTGAAAATGTATGACAATAGAAACATGTCTCATTTATAGAATATCACATGGATGAGTTTTTTGGTACTCTCATTACCTACTAAACCATCAACTTCTAAACATTCATCTCTGTATGCATCATCGTTGAGTGGATCTATGTGAATAAGAGTCCCTAAAGCTGCAATCTTTGATGTTGGTGGCCTTGTAGTCACCAATCATTTCATGATGACCTCCATATTTGAAGGATCGATCTTTAATTCTCTTCAACCAATCACAAATCCCAAATACATCAAGGAATCTTGTGCAAACTCACACTTCTTAAGGTTTTCTAGGAGCTTGTGCTTCTTCAATATTTCTAGCACCTGCATCAAATGTTAATTATTCTTATCATCCAAATAAACAATAACAAATGAATATATAAAATGGCCTAATACATAATTCATTAATGTCATTAATTTAGTTGTTGCATTATAGAGGATGAATGGCATAACTAACAACTCATACAAACCTTGCCTCTTTTTGAATTTGTTCCATGTATCTTCTTCTTTGACTAGAATCTCGTGATATCGAGAATTTGAGTCTATCTTAGTGAAATAATTTGTTTGTTGCAACTGATCTAGCAGATCATCTATCTAGGGCATGGGGTATCTCTTATTGAGCATGATTTTATTCAATGTTGTTTAATCTATACACATGTGTGAGATCCCATTCTTCTTTGGCACAATGATGAAGGGTGACCCACATGGTGATGTACTGAGTCGAATAACACCCTGTTCCGATTGTTGTTGCAACTATTTCTTCACCTCACTTGTTTCTATAGCATACTTCATGTACAACCCAATATTTGGCAATGGGGAGTCTCAAAATAGCTAGATCTCATGCTCCACATCTCTCTTAGGATGTATCCCTTTAGGCTCTAGGAACAGATCCTTGTATTCCTATAACAAATACCTCAATTGTTGTCTTATTTTTCTTAGTACACCCCTCCAATTATGCCTTACATCTTATTCACTCATCTATAGGATAATTTTCTCTTAAAAGCAATAAAACATACTTCTTGCTCGAACTAATCAATTTACTGGCTTTTTTGCCAATTATAGTGAAACTCTTAACTTTTATTTACGCAAGTCGATGATGAATGATATTTCATCCTTGATGAGATGGTACTAGTTAGCTCTCGTGATGAATATAGCATCACACATGTACATGTGTGTACTGCAAAACACAACTCCACATACATTAAGGGGAACGACATACAGATCTACCTCATCAATAAAATAAACACTCATAACAAATGTAAGTTTACACTAATTTTTTACCTTAAGCTTCGCATCCTTATGTACCCATCCCAATGGATATGGGTTCGGATGATCACTCGATCCCTAACATCTTCTCTAGATCTGTTGCAATGAAATTTTCCTGCAATCCTGAGTAAAGGAGAGCATCAATCTTCATCTTGTTGACCTATAGCTTTACATGGAAGTGTTTGGTCATTTCTTTCTCTTCGTGTTGTTGAAGGATATCAAGATTCACATCCTTTTGAATTAATGTATGGGCAATCTTCTCATCCATGTCTAAGATTTTTTCAACTTGGTTGTGTGAATTAATGGTCATGATATTCTTCTTCTTATTATCTTTCTTCTGGTTCTTTCAGTTTAGCTCTCAATGCAACTTCCAAAACCTCTGCTCTGTATCACCATCAACGTTGTAGTGGTTACTAGGATTTTTGCACCCATGTGTTGTGGCTACCATGTTTTTATCCTTTCCCCCTTTTTTGTTTCTTCCTCCCATCCTTAGAAGCGTCTCATTTCTCTTTTTTGTTTGATACACTAGATTACGCTCTTTTCAGACCTATGTTCTTGAGGTGTTGTGCCTATAAATAATATCATCCACCATTTTGGGCTTGAACAACATCACTTTCTCATGGATATTGTGGTGCATACCCCTCAAATATTTGAGGAGTACAACTCGGTCGTTTGGAGAGATACACAACATTATAGTCATCTTTCTAAATTGTGGGTACTCCTAAATGCTTTAGCATAGATTTTGCGTGAAATGTGATTGGTGCCGAAGGATGGGAAAGCGTACTCCAAGAGATGAAATTCCTTTGCAATATTAAATGATTTTTGAGCCATTTGACAAGTGGGGCACAGACTTTGTTGGAACTATTGACGCTCCATCCAAGAATAAAAAGTATATCATTATGTGCATTAATTATCTCGGTAAGTGCACTGAAACTAAGGAAATTAAGGCAACAACAGAGGAGAGGGTGGTTGAGTGCTTAAGGGAGAATGTATTTCACAAATTTGGGTACCCTAGAGAACTCCTCATTGATCAAGGCATTTTACCTCCAACATGATTGAAGACGTGTTAAGCCAGCATAAGATCAAGCATAGAACCTACACTCCCTATCACCCACAAGCTAATGAGCAAATGGAGGTCACCAACAGAGTGCTCGAGGGCATTATGACTAAAGTGGTTAGCAACAACATGAAATATTAGGTAGATAAAGTAATTAAAACCACGTGAGCCTATAATACCACCTGGAAGACCACCACTGGATTCACACCCTAGGAATTGGTATCTAGGAAAAAGGCCCTATTATCCATTGAATTTGAGTATAGCACATTGAGGATGGTTTCCCAACTAGATCTAGATCTTAGCAATGCAAAAAAAGAGAGATTACTCGAGTTGAATGGCTTAGATGAGCTCAAAACACAGGCCCTCCTATACATAGAGGTACCTCAAATTGAGAGGAATATCTAGCACCATAGGAACATCAAAGATAAATAATTTCAAGAAGGTTATTAGGCCTTATTATATGATTCCACATATAGATATATGATTCATGATAATGGTTCAGTGCAAATGAGAACCATAGATGCGGAGGCCACTCCTTTACATCTTAATTGGCACATAACAAATATTTACAAGAGAACATTGTCAAGACAAGAGTTCATTGATGATATCAATAAAATAGTGATGGTCGTGGAGCAAGTTTTAGCTCTTGCCTTAGCAAGTCACTGAGAAAAGAAAAATGAAAAATAAGGACCCTGGTGAAAGCCTCCATTAGTCACCTCAGTCCCACTATCACATTGAACACCTCTCATAGTCCCCCAATGGTGTCCAAAATCAAAAGGAAAAACAGAAACAAAAATATATCTAGGTGAAAACCTCTCTTGATGTGTCGAGGGCAAGCAACTAGAATGAAAACCTCTTCGAGGCACACTAGTTATTTTCAAAAAAAAATTGAAAAGGAAAAAGAGAAAACAAAATTCATGAAAAATTGTTTCCAGGTTAGTAGGAGGACAATCTGAGAGAAAAGGAGAATAAAAGAGGGACCTATTCCACTCATATTTGCATTTCCCCATCCATTATCCTTCATCATTCTACCATTCCTTTCATTTTTTTCACTCACTTGCCTTAATTTGCAAGGGTATTATGTTTTCTACACGATTCAGTTTAAACCTAAAGGATTCCCTGCAAACCTATAGGATCCCCTAAAAACCTACAAAATGATCTTGTAGGAATTATAGTGGCTTCAGAATCCTAAATTGAGTAACCCTAGAGCCACGAAATGACCTTCCCATGTCCAAAAATAAAAAACCCTACATCACAAATTCATTACCATACCACTCTCCACCATAATCACCCGTGCATCCATCATAAATAACAATCAGTTTTCAAAACATTCACTGTCTTGAAGAGAAAACACAAAGAAAAGATGAAACAGATAGCAGAGGAGGGCAGCGCCTGAGTGTATTTCTCATTATTCACACTTCTAGTCCTCCTCTCTATCCATGTCATCATCCTCAAGTCCCAGCAGTGGAAACGATTAAAAATTTTGAGGGAGAAACAACTACAACAGAGCCTGTAGGAAATCATGTAGCTACCTATCCCATAGAATAAAAATCATGTGTTGAAGCAAGCTTCCAACATGAAGATCCAAGGGTAGAAGAAGCTCGAGAGTAGTAGCAGCACATTCATCTTGAACACCAAGTACCTGCACATAAAGGAAATCAACAAGGAAAGATATATATATATATAAGGAGTGAGAAATAACATGCAACCGACACACAACAAGCACATCATGTCCTCAAAAAATTGCAGCAAGGTATTAGCACCGTATGCAAGTATCTCACTTCACTCTCTCATTTGCATAATTTAATTAAAATATGTAAATATTGTGTACGAGTTGGTTTATAAGTGAAAGGTGGATAGTTAACCTGGCCAACTTCTTTCAGTCAATGAGGACAAAAAAGTTAGTCCCCACACATGTGGAAACTGTCAAGTCAAAGAGAAAAGAATGAGATCAGAAGTAGTTGAGCTACAGATGCCTAAAGTGGGAGTTGATTATGAGGAGAGGGGAATGATGATGTGGTAATGGGCACCAATGGTCCAAAAATGGAAAAAAATCATACCTCAGGTGCTAGCACACCACCTCAGTGAACTCGACGATAAGAGGAAATAAACGTCTATCCTCATGCACTCATGCATTCATATTCTTGAGGATCACTCTAGAAAAGTCTCTCTCGTACCCAAGGAACCTACGGAAGAGAAAAAAAACCATCTTGATCGTGCGTAGGATTTCATATAAGATCAGATACGGAATCCTACATGACACAATCAAGCAGTCTACACAATTGGGAGTGAGCAGTTTCATAGAAGGAAACATAGAGGTTGGCTACAACAAGCACCATAAGGGGGTAGGCTCTACATTTCCTTCCATTTTTCCATGTGAAACGAATAGAAAAATCTGCCAATTTGATTGAATTTGATAGTTGTGTAAGCAAATAGTTCCACAAGTATTGCAGTCCCATTTCTTCCTTCATTAAAATTTGTATCATACATCTCTTCTCGTCAAAGTTCATGAGACAAAATCATAGGGCGATTTAATAAAAGGAAGCCCATAAACACTATGAGGATTCATGAACACCATCCTCTCGTAGAAATCTTCCCTAGGCATAATTGGATGAGGTATTTTGAGAAATTAAGAGGGTATGATGATGAAGTAGCCCAAGATTTTGCTCTCTCCATCATTACACTAACAAGAACCCATGTCACTCTTGTCGTGAGGGGCCACTCCATAGAGTTCTCCACTGAACTCATAAGCAGAATTACCACACTTCCACTAGGGGTGCATTGGAGAAAGGAAGACAAGGGTAATAGCCAAACTTTCAAAAGGAAATTCTTTTTATTGGGAGAGAAGCACATTGAACACAAGAATGGAGTAAGGAGAACAAGCCTACCATACTCGTGGAATGAGGTAAGCTACCACCTTATAAAATACATATCATGTGAAGGTAGGTATAGTGTGGTTTATGGTTATCACTTTAGGGTGCTTGAAGAATTGAGGTTTGGAGTAGAAACACCTCCTCACCATATGCTTAGTGTACCATAATTCCTTTTGCAATCACTAATAGATACAAGCATAAAGGTGTAGGAAGGAAAGTACCAATAGTTTGCCCACCATAGGTTAATTAGAATTATATAAAAGATGCCTTCCAAAACCTCAAAATTCCTATCCAATGGGAAATTTTTAGAGACATGTGGACCAATGAGGATATCAAAGCCCTCACATATGATATTAGCCCTACTGTGAGTGAAAAAGAGAGAGAAGAGTCTAAAATAGTTCGAGAAGAAGAAGAGAAGGATGAATAGGATATAGATGAGGATGAAGAGGAAGAGAAAGAGAAAGAAGGTGATGTAGAAATAGAGGAAGATGTTAAGGAGGACATTAATAAACAAGATGAGCATCTCGAAGGAGAGGAAGAGGGGAATACAAAGGTGAGAAGCGAAATGGAAATGAAGAGGAAAAGGACAAGGAGGAGTCACCTAGGGTGTCTCTAGAACCCACTCACAAAGAGACAACAATTGCCCTCAATGCCGTCAGCACCGGTATCAAATAAGAAGGAAAACAACAGAGGCAAACCCCCTTATACTTTAGAACAAGAAAAGCCCAAACTCCAAGCAAGGTTTAGGATAAGGCAGGGAAAACCCAAAACTCCAACAAAGGTTCCCATTGCTATTGAGGACTCACCTAAATAGCAGGAGAATATGGCTCCTCTTATAAAAACTCAACAAGAAGGATACTCAGTACAAACCTCACCTAAGCCTCCTATCACCTATGTGAGAAGGCCTATAACTAGATCCACTTGATCTAAAGGAAAAGACATCCTACAGGAGACAGAGTGGGACCTACAAGAAGCAGAGGTAGTCCTACAAGAAACTCTATTGAACCTACAAGAAGCTTAAAAATTGGATGAGGAAGGAAGTAAGTAGCTAGAAACAAGGAGAAAGGACCCACAACTAAGGGAACCTAGTGCTCAACCTAACCTTGACTCCTACTATAGATTTATTGAGAGGGGGAGGGTATCTCCACAAATATTTTCCATTCCATTATTCTTTTAGATTGAGAAAGAAAGAGACAAAACACATAGATGGATGTACATTACCAAGTTGAAGGGAGTGCAGGACATTGGCCACATGGAGGAAAAGTCAAGGAGATGGGTAGAAAACTAGGTAGCCTGAGGGACATTGAGGCCATAATGAAAATGCATGGTTCAAAGGACAGATACAACAAATAAAGAATCCTTCGTTATCCATGGCCACTCTATCTTTGGAATCCATCCAGTGCAGGATGCCAACTAAGTCCTATGTACTGTACCTTAAGGAACAATGGCTATTGTTCTAAATCAAGATCCTTGCATAGACAGGCACTATGCCATAGTAAGATTATAGATATTTCATTGATCTCTATGACAAAAGTACATTAGAGTATATGTATAAGATGTCTAAGCTCTAGTTGGATAACATGGCTTTGACAGATATGAATGTATGAGATGCTAATCAAAAGTTGGGGGATTTACAGTTGGTGGGTTTGGCATCATGGATGAACCATGAGGAAGCAAAGGCTATAGAAATGAAGAATATATTGGCAATGGAACAAACTGTGCCTCTCATTATAAGATATAATTAGTCCAGTCCAGTGGATCTCATTAGAACATATAATTTAATTACAAAGGATCCTCAACTTGCAGCTAGGTATCTTCCTACCCCACAGCAAGCAATTACACATTTTGGGGATATGTTCAGACTATTAGGGGATGATAGCATGCAATATTTCCAAAGGAGATGGAATACTTTGCCATATAATTTGAAAATCAGAGAGTAGCATTCTCCTCAAAGGATTAGAGACGCATTGAACATGACACACATGTACAAACAAACCATCCAAAGGCTCAAACTCAATTTGATTGTCTTGAGACTCAGCCCACCAGTTCTCTTGGAAATGTTAGAAGTAGAGAAGGAACAAAAAGAGAGAAAGTAGTGGGAGGAGGTAGAAAGGAAGGCAGGATTCTATGCATAAGAAGAGGAAACCACAACAGAAACATGGGATTTCATGGAGGCCACTAGAGCTATGAAAGACATGGATATTGATTGAGTTACTTAGAGGCTCAGAGACACCTTCAATATGGGGGTCATGATTAACCTCATCATTGGGTAACTATATGGACCTTAAGTCACCTCCTAGCTTAGTCAAATCAACTCTTCTCACAATTTATTACATGTTCTGATTATATTTTGTTTAATGATATGAGTTAAAGTCTGATGTTATGCATAGTGGACTAATATGCATTGGATGTAGGTTTGAAAGAGAAAATCGACGAATTTTGGCAAGATTAAGGTTTGTAGCCTAAATGGGACAAGGAAGAGAGATTGTAGGAGGTAAATCCTCCTCATTTACTCCTCCCTCATCTAAATATTCCTCCATTAATCACACCAACTTAGAGTACAAGCAGCCAAGTCATGAAGATCAAAAGGCAGCCGAGCAAGTGATAGTCAAAGACTTAGTTGATCTTGACTTTGGGAGTCGAGCCTCCCTATATTTAAGGAAATTCATTGGGGACTTCAATTGTATAAGAAATAGGCCTAGAGACTCAGTAGGATTCGAATTTGTTTTTTAAAAACACTCGTTATTTTTGAGCTCTAGACTTGTGGAAGAGATTGCTATGGAAATTTCTGTTTTGTTAATGAGAATGAGTTTTTTTATGGTCAAGTATTGATTTAACTCACATGGATGAAGCTCTTTGGTTAGGGCCCAACCGTAGAAGGAAAGGCTACTCTTATTGTATCTGTATGCTTAGATTGGTTTCATAGATTCATGATTAAAGTGTTCTTAGAAGTACTTCATTGCAGGCAATGTAGATTTGATTAATTTTTTATTAGTTTGATTTCCATTTGTTCTCTACTTTAGTAGCAGGCTAGAAGGGGAAAAAGAATCAAAAATATGCTAGTAGGTGTCTTAACCTCACCTCTTCCTTCAAGGATCACGATTTGAGGAAAGGACCCCTATGCAGCCCCAAAAAGACAGATTTCTATTTTCTCATCGAATTTACGATTTACTGTACTTGAACCAGAATTTGATAAGCTTGCAAGTGTAGGAATTAACTACCATCTCTTCCATCTCTAGTATTACAATAGATATCATCAATGATTCCATTTCATTCTGAAATTTTCCTCATGCATGAAGTAGAGAGTTATCTAATTAAACTTTGTTTTTTTAGCTTATTATAATTCTTCTTGTTTACATGATTTCTTGGAAAATAACAATGTTTCAAGTAGAGAAAGTGTTTCATAACTAGAGAGATACACCATAGCAAGAAACCACCTTCCAACTTCATCCATCCATAATCATTCCTTGCTTCCACAAAGACCTTCACCAATTTCATCATTTTACATAGAAACTCCTCCAAGCATGATGAGCAAACAAAACCATCTCCTAACCTTGGTTTTGAGTTCTGAGTGACCCTAGGAATTTTCTCACTCCATTCCACCTATCAGCCACCTTCCCTAAGCCTTCAATCACATCTAGCACCAATCATTCTCCTCTCTGCTATATCGTGTAGAAATAGAGTGAATCATGTAGGTTTTTAGTACATCCAGTACATTTTCCTCTAGTGGACTGTTTTAAGGCCAAAATTGAGTGAAAATTGTAGGAAGCAACACAAGGGTACCTGAGGGTCTCCCAAAACTCCCAACCATTCTTCAACATCCATAATCCTCCTGCCATATCATCAAAAGAGATTAGGGTTCATACTTGATTTTCCATAAAAATGATAAAAAGAAAACAACGAATTTATTTCAGTCTTTTACATGCACAACAATGGTGTTTGATGTTTTGAACTTCCATGGTTAGGATAGTAGCATTTCATACATGTTATCTTGGCATTCTTGTAAAGCATAGTTTCTCAGCAGTTAGTTATCGAATGGAGTTTTTTTAGCATAGGATTTAAGTCATTTTCCTTATTACAGTAGACAAGATTTCTCTTAGAGTAGATTCCTCTTTCATTGATTAGTAATCGGGATTCTTTTCAATCCATAGAACTCTTACTTGAAAACCCTAATGCTCTCTCACGAGTTGAACAGTAACAAAAGACAGAACCATCAATTTTACTTGTGTATACAACACTGTCACCTCAAAGTTTGTACAAACCCTAGGTTGATAAAGTAAAGCTTGTAGCACTAGGAGTTGCATCATTCTTGTTGCAATACTCTTTCTCATCAAAAGGCAAGACCAAATTTGATGTCCTAAAACAAGACCCTCCTAAATCTTCTATTGATGATGATTCTAGAAGAAAGTAGAATTATCCTTGCCTCATCTGTGAGGAGGATCATTACAGTAAGGATTGTCCACGATAATCTGATGTTAGTCACTTGCTAAAAGGGACTCTCGCTATCTTAAAAGAACCCTTTCCATAACCATCTTTTTTTTGTCTTTGCAAACTCGGTTTGGAGTTGTCATCAAGTCATGACAATTTTTTCTGCTGATGGTACTTATTGTAGCACGCAAAACCCCTCTTCCACAACATGGGTAATCTATGACCGTAATGATGAGCTGATTAACTTAGAAGGTATATTCCATGTTTGAACAACCAATAATATTTCTAAATATAGTGGAGTTATTGAACTCTTGTGAGAAGTAGTTTCTCTTGGAATTAGGGATATAGTTGTCAAGTTGGATTCACGACAAGTTGTGTTACAATTAAGAAGTCATTACATAGTAAGAAATCCATAAATATTGCATATGTATCTATGTGTTACATTGCTAGAAAGAAGTTTTGATTATATTACATATCAACATATTCCACATAATTTAAATACATTAACTAATGCATTGGCAAATTTTGTTCTTGATAGACATTTACGCCATTTGTAAAAATTGAATCATGTTATCAACGCATAAGTAGGAATAAAAAATGCATATATATATATCACATATTCCTTAGTGTTACATCAAAATGTGAGAAAATAGAGTGTTCTCACACATTTGGCTTTCAAA
>APFE031735230.1:23747-72705 GCA_000404065.3 Pinus taeda | reverse complement strand
GTCACAAGTCACACTTGGGACTGATAGTAAAATCTCTGTTATGGGAAAAGGAGAAATAAAAATATTTACAAAGAAGGGTGAAAGGAAAACCATAGTAGATGTCTACTATGTCCCTGGAATGAGATGTAACCTCTTGAGTATTGGACAGCTTGTCCATAAGGGGTACAATGTTTTCTTTAAGAATGATGTATGCACCATCATGGATATAGCACCCAGCAAAAGATGCATTGTTGAAGTAAAGATGACGAGGAACAGGATGTTCCCTCTTAGAATAAGGGTAGATTTGAAAAACAAAGAGGTAATTGCAGCAGTTACCCAAGAGGCTTTCCAAAGTGTGCCTAAGGATGAAAATTGGTTATGGCATTTGAGATTTGGACATCTCAACTTTGGAGGTATTGATTTGTTGAGCATAAAAGGAATGGTAAGAGGATTACCATTGATAGAGAAACCTGACAGCCTTTGTGAAGGTTGCATATTGGGGAAACAACACAGAGAAAGTTTTCCATCAGGGAAAAGCATAAGGGCAAAAGCACCCTTAGAGATTGTCCACTCAGATGTATGTGGACCAATGAAAACTCCATCACTAGCAGGCAGGCAATATTTTCTAACTTTCATAGATGATTTTACAAGAAAAACTTGGGTTTATTTTCTGAAGAACAAAAGTGAAGTGTTTGAAAAATTTCGAAATTTCAAAGAACTTGTGGAAAATCAAAGCGGGCTGCATATTAAAGTTTTGAGAACTGACAGAGGAGGTGAGTATATCTCCAAAGAATTCCTACAGTTTTGTAGAGAAAATGGAATTCATAAGCAGTTTACAGCAACGTACACCCCACAGCAAAATGGAGTTGCTGAAAGGAAGAATAGGACCATCATGGATATGGCTAGGAGCATGTTGAAGGCAAAGCATTTGCCAAATGATTATTGGGCTGAAGCTGTAAATTGTGCAGCATATATTTTGAACAGGTGTCCTACAAAGATAGTGATGAACATAGTGCCGGAAGAAGCATGGAGTGGGAGAAAGCAAGGAGTCACCCACATGAAAATTTTTGGATGTGTGGCTTATGCACACATTCTAGATCAGCTAAGGAGGAAGTTGGACAACAAAGGGGAGAAATGTCTTTTCATTGGATACAGTGAAGAATATAAAGCTTACAGGTTGTATATCCCATCTATCAAGAAGTTTTTTGTGAGCAGAGATGTTCAATTAATTGAAGAGGAAGCTTGGGATGGAAGCATAGAGAAAACAGTGAATGTTAAAAATTGTTTGTCTCATGATGAAGATGATGAGGAGATGGCCGAAACACATCCCCAAACTGCAGCGCCAACACCAGGACAGCAAGGAACACCCTTGAGGAGAAATGAGAGGGCTTCTCCAAGCACACCACAAAGTGGAAATTCAAGTGCATCTTGAAGCACTTGCACACCAAATGAAAGAGGTAAGAAGTTCAGAAACTTGAGTGACATTTATGATGAAGGAATGAATTCCTTATTTGCCTTGTATTGTCATGTTGATGATCCTATTTATTTCGAAGATGCAATTAAAGATAAGAAATGGATAGAAGCTATGGATGAGGAAATGAATGCCATAGAAAGGAACAAGACATGGGATTTGGTTGAGTTGCCAAAAGGTAAAGAAGTCATTGGAGTCAAATGGGTCTATAAGATCAAGTGCAATGCTGAAGGCAAAATTGAAAGACACAAGGCAAGGTTGGTTGTCAAAGGGTACAAGCAGCAGTGTGGGAGAGATTATGAAGAAACTTTCGCACCGGTTGCAAGAATGGAAACCGTGAGAGCAGTGCTATCCATAGCAACTCAAAACAAGTGGAAAGTTTACCAAATGGACGTGAAGTCAGCATTCTTAAATGGAGTGTTAATGGAAGAGCTTTACATTGAACAACCTCTAGGCTATGAGAAGAAAGGCCAAGAACACAAAGTATGCAAATTGAAGAAAGTGCTTTATGGGCTGAAGCAACCGCCAAGAGCGTGGTACAGTAGGATAGATTTCTATGTACTGAAAAATGAGTTTGACAAATGTGAGGGAGAACCCACTGTCTACATCAAAGAAAAGGATGGTAAGATTTTAATTATTGTGTTATATGTTGATGATGTGATTTTTACAGGTAATGATGACTACCTCATTAAAAATTTCAAATCAGTCATGAAAGAAGAATTTGAAATGACTGACATGGGTTTGCTGAGATACTTCTTAGGAATAGAAGTAGATCAAAATGAAAATGGAATTTTTATCAGTCAAGTGAGATATGTAAATGAAGTATTGGGCAGATTTAATATGCAAGAGTGCAAGGTAGCGATTACTCCCATAGTAATGGGTTTAAAACTCAGCAAAGAGGACAACAACAAGGATTTTGATCCTAGCTTATATAAGAGCATAGTTGGCAGCCTCATGTATTTAACAGCAACTAGGCCAGATATAATGTTTTCTGTTAGTTTAATTTCCAGATTCATGGAGAGGCCAAAGGAGGCACATTGGCAAGCAACAAAAAGAATTCTGAGGTATGTCAAAGGTACTATAAGATTTGGCATCTTATATAATGTCTCAGAACATTCAGATTTAGTTGGATACACCGATAGTGATTGGGCTGGAAGTATAGATGATCAGAAAAGCACTTCCGGTTATGTTTTCCATATGGGTTCAGGAGCCATTTCATGGGCTTCTAAGAACCAATCCATTGTAGCATTGTCTACAGCAGAGGCTGAATATGTGGCAGCTACAACAGTAGCATGCCAAGCAGTGTGGATGAGAAGGATGTGAGGAGCTTAGGCCGAGAGCAGGCAAAAGCAACAGTGATTTTTTGTGACAATAGCTCACCTATTTCATTATCAAAGAATTCATCGTTTCATAAGATAACGAAACACAATGATACAAGGTTTCACTACATCAGAGAATTGGTGAACAATGGAGAAATTGTCCTAGAACATTGCAGGACTCAAGAACAGGTTGGAGACATTTTGACAAAGCCATTGGATCAGAAAAGCTTTGAATTTTTGAGGAAATGTTTGGGTATGATTGAATGCCCAGCAGTTGAAATTAAAGGGGAGTGTTGAAAAGTAATTTCAACTGCGCATCGGCTAAAGGAGTGCAGCAGCCCAACGATTCCGCGATGTGCGACTCCAGCGATTCAGCAATGAGTGAATTCAGCGATCAGCAACCTCAGCGATCAGCCGATATCGCATCGGCGAAATGGCAGTGTGTATTATAAAGTTTCTTTTATGTTTGCGATAAGCGATCGCCGATATCGCATCGGCGTATCGCTATCGGGGTTTTAAGTGGAGCATAACTTTTTATAAGTGTGCAATCGCCGATAACTCGGACCCGACGATGGTATTAATCCTTTTTGATAGATTATCGGGTCCATAGTATTTTCGCAATCGGGAAACGAAGGGTGCACAATTTTGCATATGTGCATGCGATGCGATGACGTCCAGACCTGATGGGTTTCCAAAGTCAAATTAGTTAATGGTTGAAGTACAGGCCTGCTGCAAAATAAATTTGATGTGAAGTAAAAGTTACATTACCGCCATTTATCTCAGTAAAACAGTAAATGCAATTTACTGTGGGTTGCTAAGGTTTTGATGAAGTTTTTAATTTCTATCAGCGGGAGTATGGGCTCAGGTAAAAGTTGGTAACCCCACTTAAATTTTATTGTTATTTTATTTTTACGGCAGCATGGGAAGTGAAAACGTATGTAAGTTTTCTGGTTGTCATATATAAATGTAATGTTTCATTTTTTTTAATTAGAGAAAAAGAGAGGAGGAAGGCACAACAGTGCGTATAGAGAATTCCGAATATGCAAAAGGAAGCACACACAACAGTGTGAGAAATATCTATGTGTAATTTTTCACAGAAGTGAATTTTAATTGGTGAATCCCTCTGTGAGAGAGGAAGAGTAATTTGTAACAACAATCCTTTTTATGAATAGAAATCCTTGGTGTGCAAACTCTGTCCTCTGTGCTTAGAATTTTTTTTTATTTCCGCTGTGTTGTAAATCCTGTGGTGAAACAGAGCATTGTCTCTGTGTGCAAGTTTTTATTGTTTTTGGGATTTTACCAAAAAAATCCCCAACAGTGGTATCAAAGCGTTGTTCTCCGATCTTTTGTGTTTGAAATCACCATAAAATTCCAACATGGTATCAGAGCGTTGTTCTCTGATCTTTTGTGTTTGAAATCACCATAAAATTCCAACACGCACCACTGCTCCCATTGAAGTTCTTAAAGCAGAGCAGAATGATCTGGTGGCGATTTATGCACAAAACTCTTGTAGTCCCTACCTAGACTGGTTCACCAGACATTTCACGGCCACCGGTATACCATCCTTCAAAATCCCTTCATAAACTGTCCTGAATCCTCCCTTTCCAATCTCTTTGGTGAATCCGCCTGTGGCGATCTCCATGACCTGGTAACTGAATATTGCAGGAAGGCCAGTCAAATTCTTCAATGTGTTTCGAAGCAGATCGTTCTTTTCACCGTGTAACCCATTTGCGAGTCAGTTTCCCAGCTAGATAAAAGATAAATAAGGCGCACTGGATTCTGACGAGAATATATACAACAAATCCCTTGGCTTTGAACTCTATGACCAGGACTCCTGTCATTGGTAGAATAGTGTGGTTTTCTAGCGATTTAACCTTTTTGGCCATATTTGAAAGAATATTTAGTGGAAAAAGAACTATGACCAAGCTATCTTAAATTTAAAGTTGAAATGTTTCGTTAAATGTTGAGAAGGGTTGTTTTTTGTAATTTTTTTATTATTTTAAAATAAATACTAATAATGACACTCTTTATTATAATTTTATTTTTTTGATTATTTATTGTTTAAATAAACAATAATATGGATACTATTATATATTGTTAATATTTTTTTTAAAACAACTATGTATATTATAAATAAAAAGTAGCATTCCATTCATGATGACTAACACATAAGGTATTTTCAAAAGGAAAAACTGAATGCAAGATAACATATTAAGTTGTTTTTTTGGTTTATTTATTTATATATTTATTAGAATAAAAAATGCAGGATGACGATAAATTGTGTTTTTCTATACTCTTTACTTTTTAAGCAAACGTTATGTGTATTTCATGATGGGAGTATTGACTCTAAACTTTTTATATTTTCTATAATTAAGTTGATAGGTTTTGTATGGTTAGTTTCTTTTTCATGACATTGTAACAAATTTGTCGACCTAATGAATATATTTCTTCCCAAACACATGTCAGTTATTGTGAGTTTATTGCCGACTGGCGATCCGTTTGTCATATTCTCTTTGATGACCAAGCATGTATTTCCCTTGAAGCACATGGCTCCGAAAAGCCAGCTCAAAGCGAAACTCGCCATTGAATGACTGATCGGTAGCGCTTCCAGGAAATGGTGAACAGAAAAGGCAAGTAAAGTGGTTGTGGTGGAGGATGCAGTGGCGGTGGTGGTGGTTTTAGCGTCCACCACCACGACGCCCTAGGTGTGAGGTTCTTGACAAGGTATAGAAGTCATGAGATCGAATTCGAGGAAGTGAAAGTAGAAAGGAGTAGTGAAAGATTAATCGCCACTGCCTCCCACTCCCGAAGCGTTGGGACTCGATGTGGTTGATATGTGGGAGCTCGAATTCTAAGGGGATATTGAGTTGATTGGTGAAATTGCATAGATTGTCTATGGTAAAATCGAGCTACAGGGGTGAGGAGGTCGAGGAGTCGAGCGCGGTGATGCAGACAGGGGGAGCACTAACGAGTTCGACAACGAGTTCTTGAAGAAACAATTCTCACTGACCCCCCAAGTGGATTTTCAAAACTATGATATGTATTGCATCTACACCTTCCAGCTCTTCCAGAGCCTTCTCACATTTCCAACAAAGCGAATGGAGAAATTGAGAGCAGAATACAGAAGAAGAGATGGGCTGCCACAGGTTTAATGGGAGATGGGAAACAAAAGCTTTGACTTTGCAAGCGTTCTTTGGGATATATTTCAGAGAGAGGATATACCCAAATTATACGAAAAGAACCTTTCAAAGCTTTTCAAATGCAATTAAAAATTTTCACAACCATGTAAAAACATGCACGACACTTCATTTGGCACGCAAGGGAATTTTATGTAAGAAATGTCATGCATTATGTGTTTTACTTAGATGAGACAGAGTGATATTAAATCATTCTTTCAAACCATACTCGACATGGAGGAGGACGATTTGTGGGGCTTTTGCTGGTTGGGCTCATATCCGGTGATGATTTCATATCAGATACCTAGATGAAGGGCACAATCTCAGAGTCCTTGGGATGTTTGTAGTTTCTAGAAATTCTGAACATGGAGCACTTGAAAGAAATCATTGGTTCCATTCCCTTGCCACTTGGGAAGCTCCACCGATTGAATATGTTGATTCTCTTCACTAATGGGCTCAATGGCTCTATTCCTCTACCTCTCGAAAACCTCCACAATCTGGAAGAATTGTACCTGTCATAGAAGGAGCTCAATGAAGGAAATCCTGACATTTTTAGAGGTCTTAGGAAACTTCACATTTTGGATCTCTTCACCAACCAGTTCATTGGTCAAATTCCCACCTCTATAACAGGTCTCTGCAACCTTACTATTCTCGATCTCCATGGAAACCTTCTCGGTGGCTCCATTCCTCTATCTCTGGGAGAATTTCAGTTTCTCCAAACATTAGATATCTCTGCCAATAGGCTCATGGAAAGCATACTAGATTCTATTGGTATGTTAACCAATTTGTCCGTCTTGTACCTCTTTAGCAACAAACTGAGCGAAAACATCCCATAATACATTGGTTGATGTGTTAGTTTGACAATGAATTAGTAACTTTGGGTAAATGTAACTAGATAGTTTTATACCGATATATTAGTTATATAACGACGGTTGATGATATAAAACTATCAAATGCCCATGAAATGTAATGTGTGGAGAATCATTGTTGAATAACAAATTCCAATCCATTCAGTTTCTTGTCTTGGTTATTCGGTTGAGTTTTCTTGTTTTTCTTCATTATTTCATTTTTTGTTACAACAAATGGTATCAGAGCTGTGACTCCAAAACCTAGGCATGTGGTTGTATCAGCGTTGGAGCCTGGGTGTTGAAAAAAAGCGGCTATGCGCGTGAGTCCAAGACCGATCAGCATAAAACCTGAGTGTTAGAGCCTGGGCATTGAAGAAAAGCGGTTGTGCGTTGAAGGCGTGAGTCCACTACTTTTCTTTGTTGTGTGAAGACCACCGAGGAGTGAAAGGCTGTGCATGAGACTGCTGGTGCTGTCCCTACCTGAAGAGCCAGAGTGCTGTTGTTGTCCCTGTGTGAAGAGCCAGATTGCTACGTATTAAAAAAAAAAAGGAGAGCCTGCATTATCTGCCTTCTGGCTTGCATAAAGTTGCAGAGGATTTGTGACGGAACCTGCGTGTGATCTGGTTAAATTAAAAAAAAAAAAAGGAAATTATTTGTTGAAGACAATTTTTTTTTTTGTTTACCCATAATATTTTGGGTTGGGTTCATAAACTAGTTGAAAAGGAAGTTGTCCAAAACTGATAAAGAGAAGGGTTTTAGTAAGAAGAAAAAGTTTTATTTTTCAGTAAAATTTGTTGAAGGGTTTCTCTAAATAATATATAATATATATATATATATAATATATATATATATATTATATATATATAATTGCAGAAAACAAGGTCTCAAAATTGTAGGAAGAAATTTGTAAAATTTGTTTGTTTAAAAAGTGGGCTCAGTTTTTTAAGAAAAAGGGAAACAAAGTGTTTTTTAAAGAAAAGTATAGCTGAAAGACTAAACCCTAGGAGAAGAACAAAATGGCCAAGATGTCGAATGCGGAATTCGAGGTGGAGAAATTCACAGAAAAGAGCAATTTTGCTCTTTGGAAACTGAAGGTTAGGGATCTGCTTGTGCAACAAGGGTTGCACAAGGCATTGGATGGGGCAACTAAGAAACCTGCAACCATGACTACTTCAGACTGGGAGGAATTGGATGCCCAAGCTCTCAGTACCATCCGGTTATGCCTAGCAGATGAAGTCCTCTTCAACATTGTTGAAGAGACTACGGCATCAGGATTGTGGGAAAAACTTGAAAAACTCTATATGACAAAGTCATTAACCAACAAAATTTATCTAAAAAGACAGTTATACAGTCTTCGAATGAAAGAAGGTTCAAACATTGTAGAACATTTGAATGTTTTTAACACACTAATATGTCAATTAACAGATATGGAAGTTAAAATAGAGGAAGAAGATAAAGCAATAACTTTGTTGTGTTCTCTGTCTGAATCATGGGATCGTTTCGTAACTTCAATCAGCTTGAGCACTACTGATTCTTTGAAGTTTGAATCAGTCGTGGGAGCTCTCCTATATGAAGAAGTACGAAGGAAATCCAACACTGAAACAACTGCATCAGAAGCCATGGTAGCTAGAGGACGCTCAAAGGAAAGAGGAGAAAAACCAAGGGGTCTTCCAGATCGAAATCGAAGGGAAAGAAGTGTAAGGCAAAATTTTGGAACTGCAATGAAATTGGACACTTGAAGAAGGACTGTTGGAAACGAAAGGAATCCGAAAACCCGAAGAAATAAGCGAATCAGGTCGATTCAGGTATGATAGACGAAGTTTTATCTGCTGAAGAATTATGTATGATAGATGAAACTTCACCTGAATGTAATGTCTCTCAGGGTTTAGATAGTTGGCTGTTAGACTTTGGTGCTTCGCATCACATGTGCCCACATAGAAATTGGTTTACCTTATATGAAAATGTGAACGATGGTTCTTTGTTTATGGGTAACAATGTGTCATGTCAGACTTCTGGGATGGGAGATCTCAGGATTAAGATGTATGATAACACAGTTAGAAGGTTAACTAGTGTTAGACATGTACTTGATTTGAAGAAAAAATTGATTTCTTTGGGAGTGTTGGATTTAGATGGTTATAAGTTTACAGGTCAGGATGGCGTCTTGAAAGTCTTTAAAGGAGCCCTTGTGGTTATGAAGGCAGAAAAGGTCGGAAATCTTTACAGGTTAAAAGGAAGTACTCAGATCAGTGAAGCAGCGGTTGCGTCAGAAAAGGAAGAAGCAGGTACTCGTCTATGGCATAAATGATTGGGTCATATGAGCGAGAAAGGTCTTCAACTATTGATGAAAGGTAAATCTCTTCCCGGCTTGAAATGCTTGAATTTAGATTTCTGTAAACATTGTGTGTATGGAAAACAGTGTAAACAGAGATTTAAATTTGGAAATCATAATAGTAAAGATGTTTTAGACTATATTCATTCTAATCTATGGGGACCTTCCCCTGTTGTGTCATATGGAGGTGCACTTTATTTTTTAATGTTTATTGATGATTACTCCCAGAAAGTTTGGGTCTATATGCTAAAAAGGAAAGCTGATGTATTAAATGTCTTTAAACAATTTAAAGTAATGGTAGAGAAAAGAACAGGAAAATCTATTAAATGCTTAATAACTGACAATGGTGGTGAGTTAACTTCAGGTGAATTTGAACAATACTGTAAGGATGAGGGAATTGTTAGACACAAAATTGCTATTTATACTCCTCAGCAAAATGGTGTTGCTGAGCATATGAATCAGACTCTTATGGAAAGAGCCAGAAGCATGATCAGCAATGCTAACTTGTAAAACGAGTTGTGGGCAGAAGCAATATCTACTGCTTGTTATTTAGTTAACAGATCACCTTCAGTAGCAATTGATTGTAAAATTCCTGAAGGAGTTTGGACAAGACAGTCTTGTGACTATTCACATTTGAGGATATTTGGTTGTGATGCTTATTCTCTCATTCCGAAAAATCAACGTTCAAAATTAGATCAAAAGTCGAAATGTTATGTCTTTGTTGGGTATGACTATGCAATGAAAGGATATAGTTTGTGGGATCCTACATTGCGGAATATAGTCATTAGTAGAGATGTAACATTTGATGAATCCTCTCTTTTAAAATCAATTGTTGAAAGAATTGAACAGGAACAGGTATCGCCAAATCAACGAGTTCAGTTGGAGGCTATACTTTTTGGTGACAGTTGAAAGGAAGGAGAAACCTCTGGAGAAAAAGGTGTTGAAGACACAAAGGAAGCCGTTGAAGCTTCTGAACCAGTGCAAGTTTCTAAACCAGTTCAACAACCAGTTGCTCTAAGAAGGTCTACAAGGGAAAGAAAAATTCCAAAAAGGTATGAAGATTCTGCTTCATCTTTTGCTTTGATTACTGAAGATGGGGAACCTTCTTGTTATCAGGAAGCAGTAGATGATACAGATAGCGAAAAATGGAAAGCAGCTATGGAAGAAGAAATGGACTCCTTAGCCAAGAACAATACCTGGGATCTTGTAGAGCTTCCTGAAGGGAGAAGTGTTGTTCGATGCAAATGGGTCTTCTTGATGAAATGGAAAGCTGATGGAAGTATCGAAAGGTATAAGGTGAGACTGGTAGCAAAAGGGTATTCTCAGGTTGAAGGTATAGACTTTCATGAGATTTTTTCTCCAGTTGTAAACCTTGTTTCTATTTGTACTGTGTTGGCACTAATTGTGTTTCTTAATCTTGAGTTAGAACAGTTACATGTTAAAACAACTTTTCTACATGGTGATTTGAACAAAGAGATATATATGGAACAACCAGAAGGTTTTGTACGAGGTCGCAGCAGAAGATTAGTTTCCAAGCTCAGGAAATCATTGTATGGTCTGAGGCAGTCTCCCAGACAATGGTACAAGAAGTTTGATTGCTTCATGGTGAGCGAGAACTTTATAAGAAGTGAGTATGATCATTGTGTATACTTCAAAAATTTTAATGGCATATTCATTATCTTAGCTTTGTATGTTGATGATATGCTTATTGCAAGCAAAAGCATGGAAGAGATCAATAGGTTAAAGGCTGAACTCTCTAGGACGTTTAATATGAAGGATCTTAGAGTAGCAAAACATATCTTGGGCATGGAGATACACAGAGACAAGAAAAATGGTAAGATTTGGTTATCACAGCAGAAGTATGTGGAGAAAATACTTGAAAAGTTCTATATGAACAATGTGAAACCTGTTAATATTCCACTAGCTTCCCATTTTAAGCTTTCTTCGGTTTTAAGTCCTAGAGCTGATGAAGGAAAGCAGTATATGTCTCATGTACCATATGCAAATGTGGTAGGAAACTTAATGTATGCGATGGTATCTACAAGACCTGACATTTCACATGCAGTTGGAGTTGTCAGCAAGTTCATCGCAAATCCAGGTAAAGAACATTGGCAAGCAGTGAAATGGGTGCTTCAATATCTAAGAGGCACAAGTGACCATTGCATCGTCTTTAATGGTAGTGAAGGATCAGTCTGTGGATATGTAGATGTTGACTATGCAGGTGATTTGGACAAAAGAAGATCTACTACAGGTTATGTCTTTACTCTTGCAGGTGGAGCAATTAGTTGGATTTTAAAGCTTCAAGAAACGGTTGCATTGTCCACTACTGAAGCCGAATATATAGCTGCCTCAGATGCCAGTAAAGAAGCAATCTGGTTAAAGGGTCTGCTCGAAGAAATTGGAAGAACGCAGGAGAAAGTGAATGTAATTTATTATAGTCAAAGTGCTATTCACTTGGCTACAAACCCTAGCGATCACAACAGAACCAAGCACATTGATGTAAGGTATCATTTTCTGAGACATGTGATCGATGACGGAAAAGTAGCTCTTCAAAAGGTCCATACACGAGAGAACTGTGTAGACATATTCACAAAGCCAGTAACGGTAGAGAACTTGCGGTCGTGTTTAGCTTCTCGTGGCTTGCAGAAAAGATGATGAATGGGCATGGGCAAGGGATTAGGAAAATTGTTGTCAAGGTGGAGTTTGTTAGTTTGAAAACGAATTGGTAACTTTGGGTAAATGTAACTAGACAGTTTTATACCGATATATTAGCTATGTAACGACGGTTGATGATATAAACTATCAAATGCCCATGAAATGTAATGTGCGGAGAATCATTGTTGAATAACAAATTCCAATCCATTCAGTTTCTTGTCTTGGTTATTCGGTTGAGCTTTCTTGTTTTTCTTCATTATTTCATTTTTTGTTACAACATGATGGTGCATGATACATTGATACTATATGTTTAAGAAAACTTCAGAAATGAGAAGGGGCAATTTACTTTCTATTGACATTCAAACAAAGGGAGAGATAAGAGGCATACTAAATTTATTTCGAGCATGTCTCCTTGCCTTTCCCAGCGAAACATTTATGGAGGGGGCTGAAATCTTCTCTACAAATTATTTAAAGGTCGCTCTACAAAATATTCTGGTCTCTCGTCTTTCACAAGAGGTAAGGCAGTAATACAAATACAAGATCCTCTAATTAGCATTTCATTACATTATTTGTCGTGAACTGTATTTTATAAGTTCAAATGTATCACAGGTAGAGTATCTTCTAGAATATGGTTGGCACACAAATCTGCCATGATTGTAAACAAGACTGTACATCGATGTATTTGGAGAGGACACTATATTTGAGTAGGCTTGTCAATTTTCTTTCCATATCTTGAAGACTACAATGCTTTCTTTTGTAATTTATGTGTATTTCAATGCACAATTACTACTCAAATATGTTGAGAAATATTAAAAATATTATTATAAGGTCTGAACTGAGGATGGATGGATCTTAATATATGTTAATATTTTATTACATACATGAATAAGAAAAGCTCGGCTAGGCCATATGACATTTATTTGTCTTCCTGGAAATATTTATTTTCATAAGTTAGTATCTATGTAAAATTTTGAATTGATTAATCTTGCTGCAATTTTTGGTTTAGTACGCCATATTTGATGAGAGAGAAACTGTTAGTAATTGCAAAAGTGGAATTCAACATCTTTCACTCTATACAAGGGAGAAAGTTACAATCTCTCTCGAGGTGATCTGAAATGTTGGGAAAATTTGTTAATGTTATGAAAGATCCCTCATTAGTATTAAAAATGCGTTTAGGATCCTCTCAAATTAAACAAAAAGTGAGGAATTATGTGTCCAGTACTGAGTGTCTTTTTTAAGGAATTTATGAGATTAATTAGCTATTTAAAAGACATATATAATAATTAAAATGCATAGAAGTAAGACACAGTAACTGATAACACAAAGTTGATAAAGGAGTTCACCCCACCTGGGCTACATCTCCTTGGACGTTCTTGAATGGATAGGAACACTTTGGATTAATTGAAATGTCTCTGATTACATGCACCTGAAGAGCTCCAATGGTTTTTCAACCTATTACATTGGATTGCGAAGACCAAAAATCCCAAAAAATGACTACCTAAGCTCTCAAAGTCGACTTCAGTTGATCTAGGCTTTACCTTCTCTCGTGGTGGCCCTTGGCTTTCTTAAACTTCAGGGTAGAAAAATCATCTATAAATGTGCATTTCTATCTCTACAACCTATTCCATTGTCTTCATAGCGTCCAAATCATCTACGAATGACTCTTTCTAAGCTAAAATTTGTTGAAAACTACAAAATTTATGGTGTCTTTAGTTTTCCCTAGTAAAACTCCATCAAATATGGAGAAATTCCAGTTAACCCCGCCAAAAGTGGTGCAATGACGAATTTGTTGGACATGCCAAATTTCCACCAAGTTAATATGAAATTCAAGAAGGGTTAATAATGTCTTAATTTGTGCTAATCCACGTGGTTAGTATTAGCAATGGACACCAATTACGAAGTTGGTCACATGCAAAGGTTAAGGTTAGCGGTTACCTCCCAATCCACCACGTGCATCTCTTGAAATACAAACTGCACCCCATGTTTGTTAAGTAACATGTGTGTGGCATAGCGGCAAGGCTTTGGGTTTGTGTAGCCAAGGTCAAAGGTTCGACCCCGGCCTACACACTATAATTTTACATGACCTTCGAGAGGGCACGTGGCGGCCTCCAGGTTTTCCATGTGTTAGCCTTTTATTGGTACACCCAAAATGCTCTAGACCAATAATATGTCGACATTTGTCAAATCTTGATTAAGCCACCTGTGGGAATATTTTGAGAATATTTTGTGGATTATTCTTTTTGTTGACTGGGTTATACAGTTGCCATGTCAACATCCTACTCAGCGATGTACCCAAAATTTCACATGTTTAGCACAATAGACATAAGGCTCTATCTTTCTCATACGAGCTTCATTTTGAGTGAAACGAGTTTCATTGGGATTGTCTCGTTGAGATGGATGCAGTCGTTTAGGTATTGGGAGATTTTGAGAACTCTTATTTTTGAGCAAATTTTTGCGGCTAATCCAGATTATGATCACTCCTTCCCATTGTTAGGCTTTTGGACCCACACAATTTGGTTATCTTATGAGAGATAAATACTCTTCTCATCCCCAAGTTCTATCAATTGATTCTACTTGGAAAAATTTCCATGACAACCACTTGGGTTCACCGACATGCGTTTCCTTGCAAATGGCTTGGCACTTCACCCAATGTTCTTCTTTTGTTACTGACCCAATCCAACACTTGCTGGTTGTTGGTTGATTAAACACCCTGTTGTACCAAAGCAATCCCTTGGTGCTTGGAAAGCTGACTAATGGCCTTCCCACTGAGAATCATGTTTCTCCTTTGCAACACATGCAATCAATGCAAGATTCCCCTTGGAAACCAATTTTCCAAGTTAAGCCCATCTGAGTGAACTACAACAATGAGTTCAATATCGGTAATAACTAGAAAATAAATGACCATTATTTTACGTCCAAGGTTCCAAATTCCACATCTGGAAGAATGTGGATCGCCATATCTTTCGCTTCCTGGCATCAACACATCAAATGGTCTACAATGGTTGCAAATTGCTTTTTGCATTTTTGTCCACTTTCGCTTCTTGATTCCATCATCCTCTAGTATTAACATGTCTCTCATGTCATGATTTGAAAATTAAGGCTAATCATGATCCTCTTTCTCAAGTGTGGACCTTCCAAAATGTTGCAACATTTGTCACGAGAAACAACATTAACCTTGAAAAACACTCATCAAAAGAATATAACTTGACAACCTCTTCCTTTTGCTTCTTCAAAGAAACAAATGTCACATCATGTGAACATTGCCATGTACTCTTACATATTGGTGTATAAACCATTGACTAGACACAAATCGACAAAACATGCTTCTTCAAACAACTGACTTTCATGTCAAGCAAAATCATGTACAAAAACATGATTTACAACAAGAATTCCACATTCTCATGAAACAATTCGTAACATCTCCCTTTCATCTATGGAGACAAAATGAACTCTTCCAAGTCAATATAACATACATGTAACAATCAATCGAACACCTAAGCCAGCACTCATGCATATGCAAATGATCAACATTCTCAAGTTGACAACATACATGTTAACAAAGAAATTAACCAACACAAGGCAATCATTCATGCATGTTCAAAGACAATGAACCTATTAAAAATTACACTGTTCACACACTCAAACTCTCATGCATGTCTAAAAAATCTCAACTCTTTCACGAGTACAATCACAATTACAAGAATCCCATTGGTATGTACGAGTATGTAAACGGTTGAAATGACTAAATTTGATGCAATAAAGTGAGTCAAAATACTCCACTTTTGAACACCCTTTTGGTGTAAACATGGAAGTTCAAGAATGCAACATGCATGCAAATTTGTAGTTGCAAATTGTCATCTTTGCTGCATCTAAGTGAGTCAACATAACTCTACTTTTCCATCATCTTGCTTCATGCAATATGAAATATAATTTCAGGAGAAAATAAATGCATCCAAATAAGAAGGAAATGCATCAATAATGCAAGATTTGCATCAATTATCAAACGAAATGCAATACCTTAATTGGTTAAGAAATCTAACCATCTCTTTCCAAACCATTTCAATGGCGCTTCTTTCTGCTGCACTTCATCATGTGTATCATCCTGGCCCACATCAATTATGGAATGCTCTTTTCCATTCTTTCCAAAATCTCTCTCCACATTTTTCAAATTTTGTGGATAACTTGTTCGATGCAAAGTCCAACACTTGTCTACAAGATGACCCTGCTTATGGCAATGAGTGCAAAATAATTGCATCTTCTTTTCAACATTGTTTTCATTATCCAATGGACCTTTGGATTTCTATCTCTTTTGTTTTCAAATTTTCCTGTGTCTGGCTATACTCTTCCAACACCTTGAAATAGTATGGTTATTCAAACCACAAAAGGAACTTTTAAATTTTCTCCAAATCTTATGTGAATATTTACCATGTTTATCATAACAAAAAAAAAATTGATTAAAGGTGGATTTATACCTTGCACATTCACCTTCGTCGCCCTATTGAAGAGGTGAATTTGATGAGGTAGTGGCTCTCTTCAGAATACCAACAATGGTTTCAATGACCTTAGATCTTTCAACGTCCTCTTGTTTTCCATTTCCACTAGTTGCATGCTTATGCACATCTTCTTACAAACTTAGTATAAAACTTTTGCATTCCTCGTGAACACAAACTTCACAAGCTTGAGGTAATAAACATTTAATGAATATCCTTCTTGGAAAAACTTCATGTGCCTTCTTGGCTTTGGAGCATTCTCCATCATGTTGTCCATAACCAAGACCCAAATACGTAGGACTTTCCTCAACAACAATTGGCTTAACTATGCCTTGTGCATGTTTGCCTAACCCTTTAACTTCATAACCCATCTTCATCAATAATTTGGACACTATTCCTCTAGTGTGTCCTTCTTAATCACAAAAGAATTCATTTTGAGAGGAAATTGAAGATAAACTTGAATTACATACCTCATTTTCATGCACATACTTGGCTAGGGTTTCCTTGGCATCATGGAGTTGAATTTCCATCTCATGCATATTTTCATGAAGCTCTTGCTTCTCCTCCTTCATGGCCATCAACTCATATTTAATTATAGTGTTTTCCTTCCTATTTGCATTCATCTCTTGCACCATATCTCTCATGATGATAAGCTCTTGCAACATTTCTAAATCAAAGAGTCTTGTTAAAGAAGATGGATTAGAAACATCACTTGTTGAAGCTTCAATCACACTTGTAATGCATAAAAAATCTTCACAAAACTTCAAAACGTTTCTCAACAAAGAAGCATCTCAGACCATCTAGCTTACACACATAAACTTGCACACAGTTAAATTCTCCTTGCACAAATACAAAACCAATAACTAGTTTTCTAGCTATCCTTAGCAAACATCTAAGGGTTAGAATGAGCTAACCATGCTCTGATGCCAACTTGATTTGAAATGTTGGTAAAACTTTTTAGTATTATCTAAGCTCCCTCATCAGTATTAAAAATGTCTTTAGGATCGTCTCAAATCAACCAAAATATGAGGAATCATGTGTCAAGTATTGGGTGTCTTTTATGAGCAATTTGTGAGATTAATTAGTTATTTAAAACAAATATAAAACTAGAAAAATGCATATAAGTAAAGCACGACAATTCATAACACAAATACGATAACGGAGTTCACCCCTCCTAGGATACATTTCCTTGGACCTACTTCAATGGCTAGGCCCTCTTTGGATTAATGGTAAATTCTCTGATTACACCAACCTGACGTACTCCAACGCTTCTAAAACCTATTCCATTGTATTCACAAGAACAAAAAACCCCAAAAATGACTATCCAAGCTCTGCAATTGCACTTCAGTTGATCTAAGCTTCACCTCCTCTCCTGGTGGCCCTATGATTTCTTAAAGTTCAACGTAGAAAAATCACATATAGAGGTGCCTTTATGCCTATAAAACATATTCCATTGTGTTCAGGGCATCCAAATCATCAAAGTATAACTCTTTTTGAGCCAAAATTGGTCGAAAAATGCCAAATTTATGGCCTCTTTAGTTTTCCCTAAGAAAACTCCAAATCTGGAGAAACTCTAGTAAACCATTCCAAAAATGGCACAATGTTTGATTTGCTGGACCTGCCAAACTGCCGCCAAGTTAATACAAAATTAATTAAGTGTTAATAATGTGTTAATTAGCACTAATCCCCGTGGTTAGTAGTAGCGACGGCCGCTGGTTATGAAGTTGGTCATATGCGAAGATTAAGGTTAGTGGTTACCTCCGAATCTGCCACATGCATCTCTTGAAATAAAACTTGCGTCACATGTTTGCTAATTAACATGCGTGTGGAATAGAGGTAAGTCTTTGGGTTTGTGTGGGTGAGATTGTGGGTGGAATCTGGCCTTCCCACTATAATTTTCCATGACCTTTGAGAGGGCACGTGGTGGCCTCCAGACATCCCACGTGTCAACCTATCATTGGTCCACCCAAAATGCTTTAGATCAATAATATTCCGACATTTGTCAAGTCCTGATTGATCCACCTGTGGAAATATTTTAAGAATATTACAAGAAATATTCCTTGGAATATTCTTTTTGCTGACTTGGATGTACAGATGCTTAGTCATCATCCTAGTTAGCCCTATACCCAAAATTTTGCCAGTTTAGCAAAGCGGATAGAAGGATCTATATTTCACATACGAGCTATGTTTTGAGTGAAATGAGTTGCATTTGGATCTTATCACCGAGACAGACATGATATTTTAGGTTTTGAGCGATTCTAAGCACTTTGATCTTTAGCAAATTTCTGCTCCTAATCGAGATTCTGATCACGAGCTAAGGTGATCAGTTGTCAATCATCTCAAAATGAATTAAATTTGATTCTCGCAAAATTCAAAAACGTAAAAATGTGAATTTTATGTGTAGATGGTGGAAATACTATAAGTTCCCTTAAGTAACATTCACATGACATCGTCACGAAGAATACTACACTTTAGCAGCTTGCATTGCAAATGATCCTAAACGTTCCCTATTTTGAGTGATATTTGCCAAAATATGTCATATGGTCACGGTTCATGACGATATCTACGACACCTTCCGAACAATGGAGGAGCTCAACCTCTTAATTGCAGCATTTGAGAGGTGGTAGTTCCATGCACCTAGAGAGACCTATAATACATATATCATTCTCGTGGATTTCTAATAATTTTACCTTTAAATTAAGAAAAAGTATGGTAATATTATCGATTTTAAATAAATAACTTTACTTTAAAATCAATAATATGCATTCTACTAATTGAGTGAGTCAACGACTATTTACTTTAAAATTAATAATATGCATACTACTAATTGAGTGAGTCAACAGATATTTACCTTTGCATAAATTGTATGTATAATGATGAGATTGGACCCATCATCAACTGAGTGTCTTCCAGATTATATGAGAGGAGTGTACATGGTGGTTTATGACAACATAAATGAAATGGCACGAGAGGCACAAAAGATTCAAGGCAAGACACAGTGACCTATGTTCTACAATTTGGATTCTGTATGACCAATTACGATAATGCATAAACATCATAAAAATAAATATTTCTTTGTGACAACCTTAACTTGGGGAAATATTTCACCAAGTATGATTGGTTAATTTTGTTTTGCTTCTTCATGTGCCTATCCAATGGGAAGATTATATTGATTCGTATATGGTAGAAGTGAGGTGGATTTCCAATGGTTATCTTCTGACGTTCAAGGAGTAACTAGGGAATGGGAAAATCAGTTTCGATTATTCCATAATGACACTGTAACCCATGCTCAAGTTGGGGTTTTCTCTTCCACGTCACATCCTATAGGAAATAGACATTCCCTCCAAGTTCAATGACTTTATATATGCCATCCTTCAACTCAAAGGTGACACTCAATGCTACAAGGTATTCCTCATAACCTTTTATAGAAAATCAAATCAGATGGATTATGTTGTGGATTTATTGATTATTTATTCCAATTTAAACCTAGAATACATATGATAGTGACATTGGCATTGTGAATGAACGCGGACAGGGTGCTTGGAGAGGAAGCTTCGTCCATATCATGTTATATGAAAGACAATCCTAGAATAACAGAGGAAGATGTTTTCAAACACATAAATGCTATGGTCAATGAGTTAAGAAAGAAACTGAATTGGGAGCTACTTTTTAATGACCAAACAGTTTATGTGAATAAATTTTCTGATTTACCGTTATAGGTAAATACGGAACATAGATTATTGTTTTCTTAAAAAAAATGATGAAAATATTATTAATTCAAAGATTGAGTATGGATTGAATGATTACATATAATAACTTTTATGAGAAAAGTTATTTTCTTTTCTTGCTTAAATAAAAGAAACAGTTGCCAACAAATAAGGGGAAACCCTAACTGCTTTTCCTCTCCCTTAGAAAAAAGGGAAAAAGGAAAAGGCTCGGGCTGTTGAGGAACAGACGGGGGGAAAAAGGAATAAGGCGCTGAAGCAAAAAAGGGGAGTGCTACGTCTGGTGAGGACCAGATAGCACAGGCACAAGTGTGATTTATGTTGCTGAAGGTTGTGGCCGACAAGTGAGCTTGGGGGAGAGATTCAGTCTGGTTGATTGATCTCGTGGCTGGGAGGATAACAAGCATTAGACAATCTTCTCCATTCTGGAGAAGTGCAGAAGATTGGGAACGTGGCATTGCAGGTAAGTACAAATATGACTTCAGTATTTTCTGAGAAATTTTTATAAATCCTTAAAGGATATTATCAAACTGCAAATTAAGAAACAACATATTGAAGAAGTTAAACTAGTAATGAGTGACTTCAACTGTTCTGCCTATTAGAACCAGAGAACTGTTAAATTAAATCTTCATTCAGTATCGGAGTCTTTTGACAAACCAAGCAAATGATAATGGAGAAAAACAGTAAATTGTTATATGCAAGAATAGGGTAAGAAGCTGTTTATTTCATAACTGTAGTCGAATAAACAAACCCAGAAAGTAATAACAAACATTCTGGGTAAACAATAAGAACATCAATCAAAATATAGGACATCAGTATATGAATGAATTGCATTACAGTTATCAAAACCATCAGAAGGGTTACTAGAAAACTGTAATACTTTCATCTCTATTACAGTAAATGCTAGGTGATTGTTGCATTAAATTATATAAACCAGCGACTGGAGAATTCATGTAGAAACCTTGAGAAGGGGATTTAAAGAATTTATACAATAAAACAAGAGAGCGTACACTGTAGAACAGTTCACAAAATGTATATTGTCAAAGATAACCGACAATGAAAAGAACATTACGTAAACCTCATGAATAGACTTTCTGTGTAGGAAAGGATTCATAGTATATATTAGATGATACGGCCTACGGTGGAACCCAAGAATAAAACCGTTACACCGATATGTAAGAAATAACCCAACCTTCAGACTATAAATGTATACTCTATTATAAGGAAATGCCATTAAAATGCCGAATACAGAGAGAATAACATAAGGAGTTGCAATCAATATGTCAAATGCAGAGTGAATATAACCTTCGACCATTCTGTATATATATATGCAACAAAGAAAATCAGTAGTTCGTGCAAGAACAAAACCCGCATTCTAAAGATAACAGGGTATGCAACAAATGGAAACAATATATATAAAAAGGTGGTGAAAATACAGCCAGTTTTAATACTCAGTCAAACCTTGGCCGAAGCTTGTAAAGCTGGCAAGGTAAGCTTCAGAGAAGCGTAAACATATCAAAATCGGAATAACCCAGAACCAAATAAACGCCTGAGCTTGAATAACAACAGTACTGAATATTTACATAATCAATCAATGCGCCGACCTGTATAAATACATTTAAAGGACGCATTCCAGTTGAGTAATGAAACTGAGTAATACAACTAGCGAATCTCCTCGAATAGTCCCGAGAGGAAATGAATAGCCATAAGAAATACATATAAAACTTGAACTATTAAGAATGGACTGCCATTCGGCATCTTTGATGAAACCCTCCAGGGTAGAACCTAGGACATCGTTCTACAGAGGTTCCCTGTCCGAGAAAACCATATCCGCTCATGCCATAAACAGAGAACGATAAAATTCTTGGCACGAAGAAATCAACATTAAGATCGACTCTGGTTCTTGGTGGAGTCAACAAATTCCTATTGGGTATCATGGGACTTACCTGTTAGTTGCGCTCATTGTAGTAATGACCTTGTAGTCCCATTGCCACCGCGGATTCCTTCATCCTGTTCGAGACATGATGCAAACGAGAAATCAATCTGTGCACAATTAATAAATACAATAAAAACAAATCGCACCAGAAACATCAGTGAGGAAAAGGGTTTTACCTGAGAGCCGAACGAAAGGTCCAGAGCGAAAGACTGAAGCGGCATCGCCTTCTGCAGAATCGGTAACTATGAACTCAGCAAAGAAAGTTGGAAGCTGTATCCACTCAAGCCAAAAGACCCATGGCATGGTTTACAGTGGCATGGGCGGCGTAGTTGGAGGAACCTACATCCTGGAGAACGCGGCTCTGCGACCCCAAACACTCAAAAATGAATTGCTCAAACCCTAAGTACCTCTTTTACAGTGGCAAGTCAACCAACTCCGTTCAATCTCCAGGATAAATCCACAGCGTTCATTCATTGTGGTAATCCTGAGGAGACTGTGGGTATAGCTGTAGCATTTACTCCAGCCAGCTACCTCTAAAAAAAAATCAACGATCGAATCAAGGGAAATATCCGAGGTAGACCAGCTGTCCACCGCTCAAGCCATTAGCTTTAAAGCTATCAGATTTATAAAGTTTGTTGTCAGCATAACATACAAAAACAATTAAGTTTGTATGCCGAGGGTGGTGACGAAATAAATATCAAGCCATGTTACGTTCCCGCCAAGGTAAGGATCGGGATTAAACCATAATAACCCTTACCACTGACGAATAAGTTAATCACCTTGGAATGTAAAAGGTAGGTAATGAGCATGTAGTTTAGGTAAATAAAGTTTTTTTTTTATGAGGGTATTAATTACTTGGTTAGAGGGTTGTGACATATGGTATCAGAGCCCAGTTACAGCACTGAGGCCTCTGGGTAAGACAACAATGACAAATAAGGACACTATATTAAATAAATAAACAAATAGTCATTCTCATTGTTATCCTTGAATGTTTTTTTTTTTTTTTTTTTTTTTTATGATGAAGCACAGGATCAGGGTTCTGAGATCGGTGACATGAGGAGCGCAGATAATACACCACGACGACCTGTAATGGGGAAGGGCGTGCATGGCCCAGAAAATAATCCAGAACTGTGGGTACAACTTGGAGAAGAAGCCAGAATCACAAATCAAGCAATTCTGGAGACAGTACAGGAGCTGAAGAACGAGATGGCTCGACTGCGAGAAGATAATGCCCAATTAACGATGGAACAAGAAAGAATTCTGAAAAGTTTGTCCGACAGACAAAATCAACCACCAGTTAATCCTAGTGCAGAACAACAAAGAATGTCTGAAGAACAGAACCATCACATACCCCCCGAAGGATCGGAAGAGCACGAGGAACGCTCCGATAATGCATTTGAACAACAAACCTCGAAAAGACAAAGGGTAGAACTACAAGGGGAATTCCGCAAGATTAAACCACCACATTTTGACGGAGAACAAGAAGAAACAACTGAAGCATGGTTAATCAATATGAACAAGTATTTTCAGCTTTATGAATATGACCACAATCTTAAAGCACGACTGGCTATCTTTCAATTACAGGGAAAGGCCACCTTATGGTGGGAGGAGGTGAAGATTGTAAAAGGAGTTACTGAGCAGACCATTACATGGGACAATTTTCAAAGGTTCTTTAATGAGAGGTATCTAACTGAGCGCTTCTATGATGAAAAGGTGAGAGAATTCCATGATTTGCGATTGGGGTAGCAGACTATGGATGAATTGATCACCTGTTTTACTTCCTTACTCCGCTACGTGCCATATATAAGGGAGGAAAAAGCAAAAGTACAGCGATTCGTTAGCAGTTTACCACATATATGCGAGAGACGATTGAATTTGACAATCCAAAATCAATGGATGAGGTAATCCGTAAGGCCAGAATCTGTTATCAACAAAGTAAGCAAAAAGGGGAAACTGCTAGCAGGAAATGGAATGAGAAGAAGGGTTTTAAGGCAGTTGGAAACAACAAAGGAAATCGCAGCAATGGAAATAAGGGAAATGGAAAAGGAGAAAAAAGCAGATTTGCATCAAGAACTACATCTAAGTTTAGAACTAAAAATGAGTCCAAAGTTAGCGAACAACAACCAAGATTGGACAGTGAAGGGACAACAAGGCCCCCGGTGCAGTGTTGGGGTTGTGGGGGACCCCATTACATCAAGAATTGCCCACAGTGAAAAGGGACTGAATAGTTATCCCAAATTCATGAAGCCTCAACAGTTGGCGAGGTTGGTCATAGTGTACCTAGAATTAATGCGGCTTTGGAAGACCGACAGGCGGAATATCAGCCAACCATGGTTGAATTCGAAGGTAAAATATCAAACCTTATCATATCTGTTTTAATTGACCCCGGGGCTACACTAAGCTATGTGAGCCCAAAGGTAGTGGAACATTGTAATTTACAATCTGTTAAATTTAAAAACCCATGGCTAGTGCAATAAGCTACCAGAGCCAAGCGATGGGTAACAGCCAAGGTCAACGATTTCTCTTTTACTATAGCAGATCAGCCAGTAACAGCTGACTTGAACGTGCTTCCTCTTGGCTCCTACGATATCCTAATCGGTATGGACTGGCTGGAAAAACATTGGTCATTAGTTTATTGTAAAACCAAAATTATTTACTATAGAGATCAACAAGGAAACAGAAAAGAAATGCAGCGGATTACACGACCAGTGCAGGTTTGACTGATAACCGCAAACCAACTGATAAAATGTATACGAAAAGGGTGTCAGGTTTACACCATCCAGGTGGGATATGCGAATTACAAGGATAAATCAGCCTCTTTGAACAATATTCCTATAATACGAGAATTTACAGATGTATTTCCGGAAGAAATTCCTGGACTACCGCCAAGAAGAAACATAGATTTTACCATTGCATTGGTACCAGGGGCCACACCAGTATCACGAGCACCCTATATAATGAGTGTACCCGAATTGACAGAATTAAAAATGCAGTTGCAAGAGTTACTAGATAAGGATTACATTCGTCCTAGCGTGTCTCCATGGGGAGCCCCAGTATTATTTGTCAAGAAAAAGGACGGCACCCTCCGGATGTGCATCGATTACAGACAGTTGAATAAGTTGACCATCAAAAATAAATATCCTTTACCACGGATCGATGAATTGTTCGATCAAGTGAAGGGTGCGACGGTGTTCTCTAAGATCGACTTACGATCAGGCTACCATCAAATCCGAATTAAAGAAGAAGATATCGCTAAAACAACTTTTAGAACAAGGTATGGTCACTACGAATTTCTGGTCTTGCCGTTCGGGCTAACCAACACCCCTGCAACCTTCATGTGTTTAATGAACAACATTTTCCATCCATATTTGGATCGATTCGTGCTGATATTTATTGATGACATATTAATATATTCACGCACCATCGAAGAACATTATGAACATCTCAGAATGGTATTACAGACCCTTCGAGAGCATCAGCTGTACGCTAATTTTCGTAAGTGTGACTTCTTTAAAGAAGAAATCCAATATTTGGGTCACGTGATCACAAAGGATGGAATTGCAGTGGACCCGGAAAAGATAAAGGCCATAATGGAATGGCCTGTACCAAAAGATGTAGCGGACGTCCGATCTTTCATGGGATTAGCTGGGTATTATAGGAGATTCGTGGAAGGTTTCTCTAAAGTGGTTTTTCCCATTACCTCATTACAGAAAAAGGGAAAGGTATTTCATTGGACCCCAAGCTGCCATAAAATTTTCGAGCAATTGAAACATCTGCTCACCACAGCACCTATTCTGAGTATAGCTGATCCTAATAAGGATTATATGGTATGTACAGATGCAAGTAAAGAAGGATTAGGGGGGTCTTGATGCAAGAAGGCAGAGTAATTGCTTACGAGTCTCGAAAATTAAAAGAACATGAGCAGAAATACTCTGCTTATGACTTGGAGTTGGCTGCTGTCATACATGCCCTAAAGATGTGGCGGCATTATCTTATGGGCATGAAATTTTTGCTGCTCAACGACCACCATAGTTTGACCAACTATTTTAGCCAGCCTACTTTAAACACTAGGCAAGCGCGGTGGGTGGACTTTTTAAGTGGCTTTGACTTCGATATAAAACATTTGCAGGGGAAAGAAAATAGAGTAGCAGACGCTTTGAGCCGAAAAGTACAAAATTTTAATGAAATTTCTATTAGTGAATGGAAAAGTCCTTTTTTGGAAATAATAAAGGAAATTGCAGACCAAGATACTGAGTATCAACAACTAAAACTGCAAATAGAGCAATCTGCTAGAGAGGACAACCAACAAGAATATGAATTAGATAATGCTGGATTAATCTATTTCAAGCAAAGGTTATATGTACCCAATCAAAGCAAAATTAAAAATCTGATTATGGACGAATTTCATATCAGCCATTACGCGGGTCACCCGGGTTATCAAAAGATGATAACTGCAATCCGGAAAGAATATTTCTAGCCAGGAATGAAGAAGAACATTGTCGAGTACTTAGCACGGTGCTTAGAATGTCAGCAGATTAAAGCGGAGCATCAGCACCCAACAGGATTGTTACAACCATTACCTATCCCACAATGGAAATGGGAAATCATCTCCATGGATTTTATTACGGGGTTACCTAGAACAAAGAAAAACAATGACTCCATTATGGTGGTGGTAGACAAATTAAGTAAGGCTGCACATTTCATACTTGTACAATCTACATATAAAGCTGCACAAATCGCTCATATTTTTATGCAGAATGTGTTCAGATTACATGGACTTCCAAAAACAATAATTTCCGATCGTGATGTGAAGTTCACATCAGCTTTTTGGAAAACACTGTTTGCTGATTTAGGAACTCAGTTGAATTTCAGTACAGCATACCATCCTCAAACTGATGGAAAGATGGAACGGGTGAACCAAGTGGTAGAGGACATGTTAAGGGATTATGTCATGCAACAACCCACACGGTGGGAAGAATATTTACATCTGGTGGAATTCGCGTATAACAATGGGTATCATACCTCAACACAAATGAGCCCATTTGAGGTTATGTATGGCCGAAAATGTTGTACACCCTCCAGCTTGGGAGGGCCTGAAGATAGACTAAGTCTAGGGCCTGAAATGCTTAAGGAAATGGAAGACATGGTAAAGAGGGTGCGTGTTAATTTGAAAGCTGCTCAAGATAGACAAAAGAATTCGCCGATCGGAAAAGAAGATTTAAAGAGTACCAAGTTGGGGATCATGTGTATATCCGAATTCAGACCAAAAGAAGTACTTTACAGTGGAGTGGGTGCGCTAAATTGGCGCCCTGATATGGTGGACCCTTCCAAGTTTTAGCAAGGATTGGACCGGTGGCTTATCAACTGGCCTTGCCAAGTCACATCCGAGTCCACAACGTGTTTCATGTTTCAGTACTAAAGAAATATGTGTATGACCCTAAGCATGTAATCCGATGGCAGGATATACAGGTGGGGTTATTGTTACAATAAAAATTCAGCAAGAATTCCATTTGAAAGAAAACTAATTAAAGAAATTGTGCATTGCAGGTCGAACTAGAAGGAGAGGTTCTAGTCGAACCGCTGATCATTCTCGACCGAAGAGAAGTGCAGCTGCAGAAATGAGTTATTACCCAAGTTAAGGTACAACGGCGACATTTTGTGCCCGAGGAGGCCACTTGGGAAGATGAAGAAAGAGAACCTATCTAGATCTGTTCATGACTGTAAGACACCAAGACGGTGTCCAATCTCAGGGGGGAGGAGATGTAATGACCAAATAGTTTATGTGAATAAATGTTCTGATTTACTGTTATAGGTAAATACGGAACAGGGATTATTGTTTTCTTAAAAAAAATGATGAAAATATTATTAATTCAAAGATTGAGTATGGATTGAATGATTACATATAATAACTTTTATGAGAAAAGTTATTTTCTTTTCTTGCTTAAATAAAAGAAACAGTTGCCAACAAATAAGGGAAAACCCTAACTGCTTTTCCTCTCCCATAGAAAAAAGGGAAAAAGGAAAAGGCCCGGGCTGTTGAGGAACAGACGGGGGGAAAAAGGAATAAGGCACTGAAGCAGAAAAGGGGAGTGCTACGTCTGGTGAGGACCAGATAGCACAGGCACAAGTGTGCTTTATGTTGCTGAAGGTTGTGGCCGGCAAGTGAGCTTGGGGGAGAGATTCAGTCTGGTTGACTGATCTCGTGGCTGGGAGGATAACAAGCATTAGACAATCTTCTCCATTCTGGAGAACTGCAGAATATTGGGAACGTGGCATTCCAGGTAAGTACAAATATGACTTCAGTATTTTCTGAGAAATTTTTATAAATCCTTAAAGGATATTATCAAACTGCAAATTAAGAAACAACACATTGAAGAAGTTAAACTAGTAATGAGTGACTTCAACTATTCTGCCTATTAGAACCAGAGAACTGTTAAATTAAATCTTCATTCAGTATCGGAGTCTTTTGACAAACCAAGAAAATGATAATGGAGAAAAACAGTAAATTGTTATATGCAAGAATAGGGTAAGAAGTTGTTTATTTCATAACTGTAGTCGCATAGAAAAACCCAGAAAGTAATAACATACATTCTGGGTAAACAATAAGAACATCAATAAGAATAGAGGACATCAATATGTGAACGAATTTCATTACAGTTATAAAAACCATCAGAAGGGTTACTAGAAAACTGTAATACTTTCATCTCTATTACAGTAAATGCTAGGTGACTGTTGCATTAAATTATATAAACCAGCGACTGGAGAATTCATGTAGAAACCTTGAGAAGGTGGTTTAAAGAATTTATACAATAAAACAAGAGAGCGTACACTGTAGAACAGTTCACAAACTGTATATTGTCCAAGATAACCGACAATGAAAAGAACATTACGTAAACCTCATGAATAGACTTTCTGTGTAGGAAAGGATTCATAGTATATATTATTTGCTACGGCCTACGATGGAACCCAAGAATAAAACCGTTACACCGATATGTAAGAAATAACCCAACCTTCAGTCTATAAATGTATACCCTATTATAAGGAAATGCCATTAAAATGCCGAATAAAGAGAGAATAACATAAGGAGTTGCAATCAATATGTCAAATGCAGAGTGAATATAACTGTTGACCATTCTGTATATATATATGCAACAAAGAAAATCAGTAGTTCGTGCAAGAACAAAACCCGCATTCTAAAGATAACAGAGTATGCAACAAATGGAAACAATATATATAAAAAGGCAGTGAAAATATAGCTAGTTTTAATACTCAGTCAAACCTTCGCCAAAGCTTGGTAAAGCTGGCAAGGTAAGCTTCAGAGAAGCGTAAACATATCAAAATCGGAATAACCCAGAACCAAATAAATGCCTAAGCTTGAATAACAACAGTACTGAATATTTACATAATCAATCAATGCGCCGACCTGTATAAATACATTTAAAGGACACATTCCAGTTGAGTAATGAAACTCAGTAATACAACCAACAAATCGCCTCGAATAGTCCCGAGAGGAAATGAATAGCCATCAGAAATACATATAAAACTTTAACTATTAACAATGGATTGCAAACAAAATGCCATTCGTCATCTTTGATGAAACCCTCCAGGGTAGAACCTAGGACATCGTTGTACAGAGGTTCCCTGTCCGAGAACACCATATCCGCTCATGCCATAAACAGAGAACGATAAAATTCCTGGCAGGAGGAAATCAACATTAAGATCGACTCTAGTTCTTGGTGGAGTCAACAAATTCCTATTGGGTATCATGGGACTTACCTGTTAGTTGCGCTCATTGTAGTAATGACCCTGTAGTCCCCTTGCCACCGCGGATTCCTTCATCCTGTTCGAGACATGATGCAAACGAGAAATCAATCTGTGCACAATTACTAAATACAATAAAAACAGATCGCACCAGAAACATCAGTGAGGAAAAGGGATTTACCTGAGAGCCGAACGAAAGGTCCAGAGCGAAAGACTGAAGCGGCATCGCCTTCTGCAGAACCGGTAACTATGAACTCAGCAAAGAAAGTTGGAAGATGTATCTACTCAAGCCAAAAGACCCATGCCATGGTTTACAGTGGCATGGGTGGCGTCGTTGGAGGAACCTACATCCTGGAGAACGCGGCTCTGCGACCCCAAACACTCAAAAATGAATTGCTCAAACCCTAAGTACCTCTTTTACAGTGGCAAGTCAACCAACGCCGTTTGATCTCCAGGATAAATCCACAACGTTCATTCATTGTGGTAATCCCGAGGAGACTGCGGGTATAGCTGTAGCATTTACTCCAGCCAGCTACCTCTCAAAAAAAATCAACAATCGAATCAAGGGAAATATCCGAGGTAGACCAGCTGTCCACCGCTCGAGCCATTAGCTTTAAAGCTATCAGATTTATAAAGTTTGCTGTCAGCATAACGTACGAAAACAATTAAGTTTGTATGCCGAGAGTGGTGACGGAATAAATATCAAGCCATGTTACGTTCCCGCCAAGGTAAGGATCGGGATTAAACCATAATAACCCTTACCACTGACGAATAAGTTAATCACCTTGGAATGTAAAAGGTAGGTAATGAGCATGTAGTTTAGGTAAATAAAGTTTTTTTTTATGAGGGTATTAATTACTTGGTTAGAGGGTTGTGACATACTTACACTTGACAAAAGTGTTCCCATCTCTTACAAGAAGCCCGCATTTGACATTTGAAATTTTTTTCTTTGTGTTCTTCATTAGAGGAAAGAGGTTGAAAAGGTCTTGAGTTTTTCTTGTTGCCAAGAAGGTCCACAAGCTTGAAGAAAATTGTGGAGGGAAAAGTGGTGGGCATGTAAAACAGTCAGTTACTATGTTTTACACTCATTTACTGTGCGAAAAACCATGCGAAGAAAATTTTAGTAAAAATCGAATTTTACAGTTGTGAATGGAGTTGAAGTCTCAATTTTTTAATTGGTAAGTGTTTCATTGTCTTTATGAATTATAATCCAAAATATTTCGTTGGGCTCATACGAAAATTTCTTTTTCTTACCTTGTCATGCAAATACCATATTTACTCTATTCAACTGTGTGTTCTTACTGCCCATAAATTTAACTTCCATGTATTAAGATAACGGGTCTGCACCTGACCTCAGGGCTTTTGCGACTTTTGCGAGGGTTCTTGTTTATAAATCCATGATAGTCCAGATCCAATTTTCAAATTAATTATTATTTATAAACGATATGAGGTACATAGCATAATATTGAGATTTTTAAACGATTGGATGTATAAACCTCTGATGCTTCTGATTCTCCGATATACTACTCCGCCTTCCACCTGCTTGGATCCATCCACGAACGAATACTTTGGATTATGTTTTAAATGAAAATGGATATGCATAGTTCGTAATCAGGGGGTCTATGGAGATCCTCTTCCGACTTGCTGATCAATGAATATTCTTCAACAATTCGATACTCGGAAATGATGACAAGTTGTATTTTTGCTCTCTAGAGAAGTGATGGTTGTTCTTTTCGTTCGTTTATTTTTGGACTTCGAATAATGGGAAGAATTCAAGCATGCCATGTAGCATTCGATAAAGCTCTGTTGTGCTTTCTTCAAATATGATATACCAAGTCTACCATTAAACTATGCACTTGGTACAGTGAATGGGATTTGTAACAATGTAGCATGTTTTGATTTTAATAAATGTAATAGAAATTTAAGTAGTGACAATTTGGTTGGAATAATCGGTTTTTTTGGAGTTTAAGCTCATGTGGTTTTTTTTTTGAAAATTATGACTCAGATCATCCACATTATTATATACATCTTGTTGATGTTCTAAATTTCAAAGGGGATTCATCTTTAGGACAAAATGTGAGTGATAGATTGAGAGAAGAGTTAGCCATCCAAAACAGATAAATAAATACCTAATGAACAAAATAAATTAAAAAGATAACTAATTCTTAATCCTTAAAAATAAAAATATATTTTATTTTAAAAACTAAACCTAAAAAAACTAACCTATATAAAATGCAACATAAAACAAAATAATAAAACAATTAATAACTAATTACTATAAATAATTAATAATAAATAATTTATTTATTGGTAATAAATTTTAATCTAAAAATTTTAGAAACCTAATTTATTTAATAAATAATAATAATATTATTTTTTTAAAAAAATCTTGAAACCTAATTCACTTAATAACTAATATAATATTATTTTTATATTGAAATAAATAAATCATTTTTTAAATTTTTAATTTTTTTTTTCTAAATAAGTCTAAAATCTATTACTGTAACAAAATTATATGAGGCTCTGGCCTCTGTAGTTCCTAGCCAAAGTTCATGGCATATTGCAACAAAAACAAAATGAGGACTTCCCAGATATGGGAAGCTAGTCCAATCCAAAAAAAGTTTGTTGCCCTCGCAGGGAAAACCAACATATAAGCATAGAACAATGTTCTTTGAAATTCAGTTTCAAAATTAACTATTCTACTTGAAAATTCAAAAGTACACCCATATACTTGATTTCCTGGAACCTAGATCCTGAAGACGCGTGTTGTGCTAATTGTCATTTGTTGTTGTCAGTTGTTCTTCAACAATGAGACATCTATAAGCATCAAAGTCATCCTCGTCTTCCTGCATCTTACTCGTGTCTTCTTCGCTTGACATGCTTGATTTTGCTCTGTGGTAGAAGGCTCGCCTTGAGCTGTAGCACTTTTTTCAATTGCTTGAGTGGGACGACCTTCACTGCTGGAAGGCTATTCCTGAAACTTAACTGTGATGGTTACTGTGATAATAGGTCGATTCATAGTGCAATGGTAGGTAAAATGGGTTGAATGGTTGGTTGGCTGAGAGCTGGAAGGGGAAGGAGTCGCAGAAGGACGAGTTTGTGGGGGCATAGAATGAACAACGTGGGTGCGGCCTCTACCACTGTGCGTAGCAGGAAAATGGGCTGAGATGTAATTTGACGACGGGGAAGAGGATTTAGAGACCGGGGAAGGCGAGGAACATCGAAGTCTCCCTCTACTACTACCTCTTCTACTACGCATTTGTTGGCGCAGTCTCAACATAATGACGATGGGAGGAAGGGGCTGCCTAGGTGAAGAAGGCACTGTGTGGAAATTGGAGGCAGAAGGCTCAAAGGCAAGAGTCGAATTGCATATCAGGTTGTGAGAGTACTGGATGCCTGTTCCTAATTCTATGCAGCAGAGGAGATTGCATCACCTGCCTGTAGCAGTGCATATGCTTGGCTTCACAACCTCCAGAGGGAAATTGCAATTCAAAGGCAGAGGAGCCGAAACAGACGAGGAGGGCTGAATATTACCTGAGGCCTCCATGGTTCAGAGTTGAGGTGGGATGGCATTGGTGAATTGGTTCGAGTGCCGCACTGAATGGCATTTACAATTACTGTAAGATGGATTAACAACTGTTTGTGCAAGCTTACGGATGACCATTTGGTGATGCCACTTGCCAGCCCATTTCGTTGTCGTCTTGTCAACCTTTGGGTACACCCGCATCTGGGAGTTTTGCTTCTTTGTGCACCAGGTCAGTGCATTCCTGTGATTGAGTTCTATCATTTAGGATGTTGAATGATCCTGATCTAAGTACTTGATCGTGGTCTACTCCTACATTTTCTAGTATATCAGCTATGATTTCTAAATGAGCTGCCAGTCTCCAACTAGTCACCACTTTAGAAGCCAAGGTTCCCAGTTGAATTTGGGTAGCCATATTGATAAGGACTTTGGAATCCCCTTCGATTATGATAGGTTGAAAATTGTGTTGATGAGCCAAACATAGTCCTTGTCAGAGTCCTTCCAGTTCTGCTGATTTATTTGTATCCCAGCCAATTGACCCAAAATACAATAAAAGATGGGTGCCTTCCTGATTCCTGAAGATGCCTCCATAACCTGCCTTGCCCGAGTTGCCTTTTGAGGCCCCATCAAAGTTTAATTTGATCACACCTGTTGGAGGCGGATCCCACTGAGTGGGAGGCCTAGAAATGGTGGTAGAGATGTTGTGATCATCCTGAACTGGTGGAATCCAGATATTCCAATTCTCCCAAATATTCTGTTCCTGTGCCTCAGTGGGGACATCATCTTCCTGCCATTTCTGGAGAGCCAAGGTCTCTTCAATGTTCTAGAAAAAATTGTTCCATATAGCGTCCAAGGAAGTGCATTGGTTTTTCAAGATTCATTTATTTCTTTCCTTCTAGATTGTCCAAAGAAGCAGACCTAGAAGGATTTGCCATAGAGAATTCAGTATTTTGTTGTTGTGGGGAGCGGAGGCCCAGTTATAGATGGTTCTTATAATTTCCCCTGAGATTCTACAGGCTCTTTGACATTTCAATCTGAGTTTTTCGCATAATTTGTTAGCTAAGTTACATGAATCCATGAGGTGCTAAATAGTTTCGCTTTGCTGCTTGCAATTGGGGTAATATGAGGGTCCTTGGAATCCTCTTTTGATGAGATTGTCCCATGCTAGAATTCTTTTGTGGCAAACTAGCCATATGAAAGTAGATACTTTGGGCCATGTTCCTAAGGTCCATATACGTTCCCAAACTAGGTCCACTGGTGCCTGGGATTGAATCATCAATCCATATGCCTCCTATGTTGAGAATATTCCCCTTCAGGTGTATCCCCATCTTAAAATGTCTTTTTCTCCTAAATATCTGATTTTCCTATTATTTAGCTCTGCGTGCATTGCTTTGTAGAAGTCCTTCGTTTCTTGATGAATGATCTGTTCGGCCTTTTTCCATTGTCTCTGTACCTGATTAATATGTTGAGTCCAGTGCTGAGAAGTTTTTTCATTATGATTAATAGCGTGTTCCTCATGATTTTGGGGTGGGATGGCTTCTAATAGTTTTGGTCATTGTTGCCAAGGGTCAGCCCAAAATCAGCTAGTGTCACCATCTCTTATCTCCCAAAAACTGTGTTGTTGTATCATTTCCCTCTACTGCTTTGTTGTATTCCAAATTAGAGAGCCTGCATCATTATTTGTGAGTCTGATAAGCTCTTCCGACGGTCGATTATTTGTGTATTTTGTAGCCCATAATTTGGCCCATGGTGTGTGTGGGGTCGATAATTATTGCCACCATAGTCTTGCCCCCATCATTGCATTACTATGCTAAGGATCCCGCAATCCAAGGCCTCCTTGCTTTCTTAGCGTGCAAATTGTTGACAATTTCACTAGTGCCCATTTGTGATTGTGCCCTGAGGATCCCCATAGAGATTTGCGCTACAGGTTCTTAGTATTTTTTAGCACCCATTTCAACAACGCGAGAGCAGAGAAAAGGTATAGAGGCATAGTTTGTAGTACAACTTTGACCAGAACAAGTCTACTTGCCATATTAAGGGCTCTATAAGTCCATGAAGATAGGCAACCTTCAAGTTTCTATAGGAGTAAATTCCAAAATCAATGTTTTATAGCAGAATCTATCAATGGTGCACCCAAGTATTTGGAGGGAAGATTGGTAGCAGAAAAACCTAGGATTCTAGCAATATTTATTTGTGTTACTAGGGGAGTGTGAAAGAAGAAGGTTTGAGACTTAGAAGTGTTAATGGTGGTTCCTGAAGCCTCAGAGAAGGTATCTAATAGGGATTTGAGTGAATGAGCTTCTTGTACTGAAGGGTGCCCAAACAACATATTATCATCCACAAATTGTTGATGAGTGAAGGAAGAGGATCCGTCGATAGATATGCCTTTCAGGTTTTGAGAATGAAGAGAATGATTTATTAGGTGACCTAAGCCTTATGCCATGAGGACAAAAAGAAAGGGGGAGAGAGGATCACCTTGATCAATGCCTCTGGAGGGGGAGAAAGGGTGAGAGGGGACGCCATTTACTAAGATGGAAAAAAAAGTTGATGATATGAGATTCATAACCCATCTGACCCATGTAGGGCTGAAGCCAAAGGTTGTAACCATTTGTTTGATATATGTCCAGCTTAATTTGTTAATTGCTTTAGATAAGTCAATATTTAGAAGCATACCTGCCTGTTTGTTGTGCTTTAATGAGTGAATGATCTCATGCGTTAGAATTATGCCATCACGGATTTGACGTCCCTCCACATATCATGATTGTTCCTACGAGATGAGAATGGGGAGCAGCGGCTTGAGTCTGTTGGTGATGACTTGCGAGATGATTTTGTATATAATATTGCATAGTGCTATGGGCCTCAACTTCTCTAATGTGTTTGGCTATTCTTCTTTGGGGATGAGAGCTATGAAGGTTGCATTTAATGATGGAAGATTCCAGTGCATAGCCCAAGATTCTTCCACCACCTTCCAAACCTCTAGGTTGATGAGATCCGAGAAGTGATGGAAGAAGTTGGAGGTGAATCCATCAAGTCGAGGGTATTTCCCATAATTCAGTTGAGCTAGTGCTGATTTGACTTCCAGAAGAGTGATTGGTCACAGTAATAGCTGATTATGCTCCTTTGTTATAATCTTTGGCACATTTTGAGAATTTTGTTTATGCCGATTGCCTATTTACTTAAGGCTCTTCATGTACAAATTTAAAATGGGTGAGAAGTTCTCTATCAATTTCATCACGTTCCTCCATTCTTTCTCCCTATTTATTATGAAGTTGTGCAATGTTATTCTTCATTCTTCTTTGGATGGTTGTGCAATGAAAGAATTTGGTATTCCTTTCCCCCTTTTTTAACCATCTGATTCTTGATTTTTGTTTCCAAAGTATCTCCTCTTGCTTCCTTCTGTCATCTAGTTGTGTAAGAAGTTCTTGTTCTTGATTTATGAGTGTTTCGGTTCTCCCTTCCTCAATATTTATTTGTTGGAGCTCAATCATGCTTTGCTCAAGCGTTCTTTGAGCTTGAAAAATATTACCAAAGGTGAAGTGATTCCATTGTATAATTTGAATTTTGAGATTCTTTAATCACTGTTGGAATTGATACATTGTTGATCCTTCAGGAGGAGTAAAGTTTTCCAAAGCTGTTTTGACTATATTTTTGAATTCTGGATGAGAAAGCCAAAAAGATTAAAATTGGAAAGGCCTTCTGGTAGATGCTCAAGGTCTTTGCCACTGAAGTGAGATGGGCCAATGATCTAAACCTGACAGAGGCAAGATTGAGGTTGTGATTTCTCCTCCCAGGTGAATGGCATTGTCTGAAATGAGAAATCTATCCAGCCGAGATGCAATTTGTTGGGATCCTGAGTTTTTGTTATTCCATGTATAGATTCCATTATTGAATGGCAAATCTATTGGCCAATTTCTTTGTATATATTCTCTGAAGCGGCTGCTTTCATTATCCAATTTGGCTCTTCCCCCTTTTTTTTCTTCCAATTTGGTAATCATGTTGAATTCTCCACCTGTGATCCATAGTGGGTGGGTCCTAGAGGAGTTGACAGCTTCCAATGTGTTTAGTAGAGCCATCTATTGTTGTGAGTACTGAGGAACATATACATTTCACAGATGCCCATGTATGTTGGTTCCTATAATATGGAAAGTGGCATGTATGAGATGATGGGAGGCATGAAAGTCTGTGAGTATGATAGCTTGTGTATTCCAAGCAATAGTGAGTCCTCCCTAGGCACCAAAAGCATCCACCGTAATTAATTGACATCTTGGCCAAGCTTTGGATAATATAGAACTCAAAGTCTTACTGTTGCATTTTGTCTCTTGCATGAAGAAGATTTGTTCTTTTCCATGTTGTATCATGTTTTTTATCATTCTATATTTCCCAAGACTATTGAGTCCTCATAAATTCCATGAGATGAGCTTCATGGTTGACCAATGGGTAGTGGTCTATAGTACTTAGTTAACTTGGAACATCTGCCTAACTCCACCAGCATTTCCATAATGATAATGGTTCTTCGTGGATCTATCTTTCTTCCCCTTTTCTTACCGTCTTTGTGGATATTTTTCCCATCTCAGCTGCTGCCTCATTGTATGCCTAAGGTTTTTTACTGATTCACTCTTGAAAAGACTACTTCCAAATTTTCGAGTTTCCTGTTCGAAATTTTGTCAAACTCTTTCTTTTTGCAAGCTTGTTCGAGACTGAAGATATCTAGGTCTCCAAGGTCAAAGCTCTTTGGTTCTTCTTCCATGTGGCTTTGTTGGTTATTCTCCGGCAATGAGTTAGTGTTCTTGGCTGTATCTAATGAAAATGTGTCGATGTACATCCATTTTTCTTACCCGAGGACTTTATCTTTCTCCTGGACGAAGATGGATGGAGAGGATGCTCCCTTTGGGTCAATTTTTTGACTAGGCACTGGCAGACTAGACTCATTAATATGAGATGAGGCAGATAGATCTTCTTCATGCATGGATGGTTGTGACAGAGTATAAAATCTATTACTAGTGGAAGGTGCAGAAGAAGTGGGCAAAGGGTTCTTGGGAATAGGTGGGGTCTTATTGGTATGCCTCTTTCGATTGGCGACCTTGGTAAATCCTTCAAAATCAGATTTTTCCAAGTTATCATTGTTTTTGGGGGATGTGTTTAATGGATAGTCGCGGAATAGATGGCCATGAGCATGGCATTTTCTACATTGGAAGGGCACATTTTCATAATCGATGGGTTGAATCCATTCAAAATCATCATGAAGAAGGCTTACTGAATCTGTGAGGGCTTTGCCAAGTCGCATGTATACGCAGATGTGAGCATACGAGGTATACCTTTGAAGCTTTGTTTCCTCGGTAATCTTTATGAATTATCCTATTCCGTTGCCAATGGATTTTAGCAATTCTTCATCCCAATATTCTAGAGGTAAAGAGTACATTAAAATCCAAACTGGCACCCAGCTGAAGTCCTCTCTATCTAGATTAAATCTTTCGATCCAATCCATTAAATACAGACCTGCAGCATTGAAGAAATATGGGCCGCCATCTAAAATTGTATTCCTGTCTTCTATGCAGTTGAATATAGCAGTGAACAAAACTTTTGGCCCTAGCTATAGGGTAACATGTCCTTTTGGTTTCCATTTTGAAGTAATCCATCCCTGCAAGGCTTTCTCGGTTGGCCAGAAACTAATGAATTTACCTATAAGCGCATGATCCTTCATAAACTGTATTTGGGCATTGATTCAATGGCTTGGTAAGTCAATCTTGGGGCGATCTACTGCAATGGGCTTGCATGTGGACGATGTTGCCTTCATGGGTACTGCATTTTCTGTGGAGGTACTCTCCATTCATTTGTTAAAATCCTCTGTCTCTTGTTGATGGGTAGATGGCTTCTGTGGCTATGTCGTTGTTCCAGACAATGGCATTTCAATTTTCCCATTATTCTTGTTCGGATTTCATTTGTCATTGTTATCTGTGGGGGGAGGCCCCATGGCCTCACCCATCTGAATTTTCATGATGTAGACTCTGTCAGTGTGAATAAACCAGTGCCTGAGAGACTACTTCGCTGCACTGGAGGCTTGCCACACCTGTACTTCTCCCATGGTAGGGTTTGTCAGAAACCCTAGACTGCCAGGGTTCATGAGCTCTCTATTCGAATTAATCAATTAGTAATAAATAAATATTTATTATTATATAGTTAATTAAATTAATAAATTTTTACTAACATTACTTATGTTATTAACATTATTTATTGAGTTGTTAATATAATAATAAGTTATTTTTCTGTAATAAATAATTAATTATTTATTTTGAATAAATGATTAATAATATAATTCATTCATTCATTAATAATTAATTATTTTATTTTTATTTAATATATTTTAATAGAATAACTAGCTAATGAATTTAAAATGTTAGCTAAATTTCTTATATATCTATTTAAGGAAAGGAGAGAGGGTTATACCTAAGATACTATACCTCGGAAGATCATGAAGCATTGATATGCCTAATGAGTGGAAGCTAATTTTCACTAATCTCATTCCCATTGTCTTTGTTGAGGTTATGAAGATATTTCATAATTTCAAGACCCTCTATGATTTTACTCTTTTGATAAGGATATCCCCTAGCGATAACTTTGGTTGTCTCCAAACAAAGATGATGGTTCGTTTTCGAGGAGTGTTCTACAAGGGCCGAAGTACACAATATCCCATTCCTAATATCTACTTCGTTCTCTTTAAGTCAAATTTTTAAATACTTCCCTATCTCTCCAATATAACTTTTACTGCAAGAAAAATTAAACTTATAAAATCCCTTGAGTTGTTGTTGGTTTATGCTATCCTTGAAATGCCTCATCCTTTTCTTAATTGTTCCACATGTCATAAACTATGTGAATATGTCCTTCTTTCAAAATCTTAGCGATCATATCAGTAACTCCTTGAATGAATGGAAGGTAAACTCTCCCACAATTTTCTTGAGGGCCCTTGGAGAGGACCTTTCCCTCATCTCTTTTTATAGCTTCCTTAATATCCTTCTACTTGTATTCTATATCCTTAAAAAAATGGTTAAGTGCTTAATTTATTCATTAAGGTGATCAAAGTTGGATATTCTAAGTTCCATAACAACAAGATCGTTAAGGACACCAAATTTTTGGGATGGATGATGGTACGAATCAACATGAATATAGCTTTCAGTGTGGGTTTTCTTCCTAAAGACCTCGTGTCCAAAAGTACCATCCTCCTTTCAAATAAAAAGGACATCTGAAATAGGAACTCTATCATTTTCTTCAAGCTCCATAGTAAACTTAATTTATGATGAGCTAGAGTTAAGATGATTGAAAAACTTCTTAAGGTCAGCCCTACCATGAGTCCATTTAAGTTGGTGTCATTAACAAATCACTTCCACCATGTTGGCTTCAAAGCGTATGAGTCAAGGGATTTTCTCTCAAAATACTCCATGTATAAATGTGCGACGATTGGTGAGAGAGGGGATTCATTGTGACTCTAGATATGTACTCATAATAACTACCTTGGAAACTGAAAAAAGTGGAACACAAACATATCCCCGCAAGTTTAGTTGTTTCTGGATTAGTGATTTCTTTTATAACATGAATGACCCTATCTAATGGAATCTTTGTAAATAAATAAATGACGTCAAAAATAACCAAAATATCATCCTGATCAACCCTCTTATTCTTGATAAGTTTTAAAAAATCATTAGAGTCCTTTAGAAAGGAGTTTGTGTTCCCAACAACAGGCTTCATGATCTTAGCAACATATTTAACTAATTCATAGGTGGGGGATCCAATGGTATTGACTATTGGTCTAAGGGGGACCCCTTCCTTTTGTGTTTTTAGTAACCCATAAATTCTAAGGATAACCTCACAGGATGGAATTAACTTATTTTTTAGTTTATCATTAAGGTTGGACCCCAATATTTCCTTGTTGATCTCTTTTATAACCTTGGGGATGGGGTTGGATTTGAGTCTTCTATAACTACTATAATTAGGAGGTTCATTCATTTCATGAATGTAATCATCCTAATCTGAAAAAAATAGTTGTTCCTCGTTTATCTACCGTAAGTACCACAATCTTGTCATTATTACGAAGGGACTTGAGAGAAACTTGCTCATCCTTCTTTAAATTACTCCTTGGCAGCCTGGCTTGACTCATTATAAGGGAACATTCATGTCTTAATATTTAGTTTTCATCTAAGGAGAGGCCTTGAGTCCCATTCTTAATGTTACAAATGATACTCTCAAATGAAATTCTCTCACGAGTGACCATGAATCACAAACCTTTGCTGAGAATATTAATTGCTCAAGACTAAGAGCTAGGGAAGAAAGATTAACAAACTTCTTTTTAGGTTGAAATTTTGAAACAATGCTATTTGAAACAATTCTATTCGAAGTACCAAACTCTTTGCTACTGAAAATTGAACTATTATTCCCGCAATTTTTACTACTCTTACGGTAGCTCTCACTGTCTCTAACCATAAAATGTTCATCCAAGCTTAGGATATTAAGCCTCCCTCCCATATTGATGCTGCTATCATCTTTATCAACTCTATCAATTAATAAATCATAGCTACTTCCATCGACTATAAACATGTTGTGTTCGTCTTCTAGATTTTTAATGCTGCCATCATTATTATAAATATTTTTAATTGGGCATCCTTCATTGATTTCAAGAGAGAAGGTGCTATGACCCATCATGATGCTGGAATGGGTCTTCCTTACTATTTCGTTGTCAAAACCATCAAATTTTTCTACAAAATTGAGGTTGATGTAGAAGTCAATGCTACTTGATTCATTGTTACCAAAATTGTTTCTTCTAGCTCTTTTGTTTGAGAAAACAATACTAGCTACAGAGGCATCGCGTTCCCTACTTTGATCATCATCCCTAGAGACCTTAATCAATTCCATTGAAAGCTTGTGTTCGCTGACAGTCATGGGAAGGCTAATACAACTTACACTATCCAAGTCAATGCTTCCTTATTCTTTTACATTGCTGCTACCACAACCTTCCTCACAAGAAAAACAATTATCAATGCTTTGAAGTTTGTTGTAATCGCTCTCGAAGATACCTGCACCGTCCTTATCTATATCTTCTACCCTAATTACTATCTATCTGGTCTTACTGAAATCGAAAATACCAAGTTCAATAGAGTATTGGGCCAGGACAATTCTATGAAGATTTATTATTAACTTGGAGAGCTTCTAGGAATGCCTTTCATGAGCCATTTTCCCCTCTTTTTGACCCTTTAACACGGCCTTTGAATCAACTGTTCTCCATAAATCATAATTGATAACCTTGGCTAACTTCAAGTGAGTCATAAGGGCCAAACGACTGAGCCTATCTAATTCAGCCCAGGCTTTCCTGATTTCACAATGGATGACTACCAAACTTAAATTTTAAAATGAATTATTATTATACTGATTAAGAAGCCTATGCTTAACAAAAGCAAATACAGGAATAATCGTATTATCACGACAATCTTTCAGAAATTGCAGGTTGGCAACTCTTCTTTCTATTTTGATCATTGAATTCTCGAGAGAATACATCTAATTCCATGTATCCCCTCTGTAAAAGAAAATTACGTAAGACTTTAAGCTTATGTGACATTCTTTTGGAAAATTATGATTCGGATCATCCACAATATTATGTACATATTATCGACATTTCAAACCCCAAAGGGAATCCATCTTTAGGACAGAGAGTGAGTGATAGATTGAAAGAAGAGTTAACCGACCAAAAAAAAAAATACTTAATGATCAAATAAATTAAAAATCCGAACTAATTCTTAATCCTTAAAAATTAATATATATATATTTTATTCTAAAACTAAACCTAAATAAAAAATAACCTACATTAAAATGGAAAATATAAAATAAATAATCATGCAATTAATATATTTATATAAATGGAAATATAAAATAAATAATCAAGTAATTAATATATTTTAATTAATTTTATATAAGTAAAAAAAATATTTTGAAATACATACTAATTAATAAAATTAGTTTATTGAATAAACTAATTATTATAAATAATTAACTTTTTATTAATAATAAATAATTTATTTATGGTAATAAATTTTAATTTTTTAGAAAGACTAATTTATTGAATAAATCATAATAATAAAAATTTTATTATATGTGATATAAATAAGTATTATTAATAAATATTTTTTATTTATTTTTATTTGATAATATTTTGTAGAAAAAGATATTGAAATTCTAACTCACTTAATAAGTAATGTCATTATTATTGCTATATGGAATTAAATAATATTTATTATTATTATTTAATTAATTTTTTTACTAATTATTTAACTTATATTATTAATAATTATTTATTGGGGTTGTTAATAATAATAATCAGTTTATTTACTCTAATAATAAATGAGTATTATTCAGAATAAATAATTATTTTATTTTATATAATATATTTTGATAGAATAACTAATTAATGAATTAATTAAAATGTTAGCTAAATTGTGTATATATCTATTTACAGAAAGGAGAGAGGGTTATATATGGGATACTATACAGCAAAAGATCTTGAAGCATTGATATGCCTAATCAGGGGAAGGCAATTTCCACTGATCTCATTCCCACTATCCCTGTTGAGGTTATGCGGATAATTCTAATCTCAAGAGCCTCTCTAATTTTCATCTTTTGATAATGATATTCCCTGGGGAAAAGTCTGGAGCGCTCCAAATGAAGATGACGCTTAGTTTCTTAGGAGTGTTCTGTAAGGGCTGAAGTGTGTGATCTCCCATTCTTTATATCTACTCTGTGCCCTTTATGTCTTGTTTTTAAAGACCACCCTGTCTCTCCAATATAACTTTTGCCGCAATAAAAGTCGATCTTATAAACTCCTTGGAGCTGTTGTTGATCAATGTTATCCTTGATAGAGCTCATCCTTTCCTTAGTCGTTCCACATGTCGTAAACTATTTGAATATGTCCTTCTTTCTTAAAATCTTAGCAATCTTATCCATAACGACTTGAATGAATGGAAGGTAAACTTTCTTGCAATTTTCTTGAGGGCCCTTGGAGAGGACCTTTGCTTCAACTCTTTGTATAGCTTTCTTTGTATCCTTCTACTTGTATCATATATCCTTAAAAATAGAGTTTAAGTGTTGAATTTTTTCATTAAGGTTATCAGAGTCAGATACTCTAAGTGCCCTAATAGGAAGAGTGTTAAGGACACCAAATTTTCGGGATGGATAATGGTACGAATCAACATGAATATACCTTTCAGTGTGGGTTTTCTTCATAAAGACTTGGTCTCTCAAAGTACCATCCTCCTTTCTAATAAGAAAGATATCTAAAAAAGGAATTCTACCATTTTCTTCAATCTCCATAGCAAACTTAATTTCTACCAAGATAGAATTAAGATGATTAAAAAAATTCTCAAGCTTAGCCCTACCATGAGTCCATTTTAAGTTGGTGTCGTGAACAAATCTCTTTCACCATGCTGGTTTCAAAGGTTATGAGTGAAGGGCTTTTCTCTAAAAATACTCCATGTATAAATTGGCGACAATTGGTGAGAGAGGGGATCCGATTGTGACTCCAGATATCTTCTCATAATAACTACCTTGGAAACTAAAAAAAGTGACAAGCATACATATCTCTGCAAGTTTAGCTATTTCTGGATCAATGAATTCTTTTATAATATCAACAAGTTCATCCAAGGGAATATTTGTAAATAATGAAACGACAAAAAACTAACCAAAATATTATCTCTATCAACTGTCTTATTCTTGATAAGTTTTACAATATCATTAGATTCCTTTATAGAAGAGTTTGTGTTCCCAACCAGAGGCTTCAAGATCGTGGCAACATATTTATCTAATTCATAGGTGGGGGATCCAATGGTATTGTATATTGGTCTAAGAGGGACCCCTTCCTTGTGTGTTTTTGATAACCCATAAATTCTAGGGATAACCTCACAGGGTGGAATTAACTTATTTTGTATGTTATCATCAAGGTTGGACCCAACAAGATTTCCTTCTTACTCTCTTTTATAACCTTGGGTATTGGGTTCGATTTGAGTCCTATATAGCTATTGCAATTAAGATTCTCATTCATTTTATGAATTTAATTATCCTTTTTGCCCCTCCTCTATCTCCTTAAGTACCATGATCTTCTCATTATTATGAAGGGACTTGAGAGCAGCCTGCTCATCCTTATTTAAATTACTCCTTGGTGGCCCCGATTTCCTCATTACAAGGGAGAATTTCTGTATTAATACTTCTTTGTCATCTAAGGAGAGGCCTTGAATCCCATTCTCAATGTTACAAATGACGCTCTCAAATGGAATTCTCGAATCCCAAAACTTTTGCTGAGAATATTAAATTCTTCAAAACTAAGCTCTAGGGAAGAAAGATTAACAACCTCATTTTTAGGTTCAAATTTCGAAACAATGCTATTCGAACTACTAAACTCTCTTCTACTAAAAATTGAACTATTCTTCTCGTATTTTTTATTACTCTCATGGTCACTCTCACTGGGTCTGACCATAAAATGTTCATCCAAGATTAAGACACTAAGCCTCACTCCCATATTGACGCAGCTGTCATATATCAACTCTATCAGTTATCGAATCGAAGCTACTTCCATCGACTATAAAATTGTTGCTTTTGCCTTCCAAATTTTTAATGGTGCCATTATAATCGATTTCACTGCCTATAACATATGTCTTGCATTGTATGAGATTTTCTTATTTGCATATACAAGATTCCTTTAGGTATAGTTTTTATTTTTATTTATTTTTTATTTTTTAATTTTTATTTATTATTATTTATTATTATTATTATTATTTTCTTTTCTTTTCTTTTCTTTTTTCTGAATAAGTCTACTCCTATATTGATACAAAATATTTTTACAATGAGGCAGCAACCTTAAGAGGTCTAGCCTTGAAGATGGCTTACGCACATTACAAATCTGAAAATGGACCCAAAAAAACTAGCAGAAGACCAACTATAACTCAGACTATGACTGGTACATTGAAACAGGAACTACGTTGTCAAAAATGTAAACTAACCGTAGTGCTGAAACTGCTTAAATGAATTGATACATTTGACCCGAACTGTAAACATAGACAAAAGCATTTGAACATTTCCCCTTGTACAGACAAGGAGACTGCAAGAGAGAACGACAACTTGATTATGCATCTTGAGATGGAAGGCACTTCTTCCAGAATCCGACAACCGAAGCTGGAGGAGTCATCATCGCCTGAGGGATGGCCCTCTTCTTTTGGCGGAACAACTTCATTCGGAACATTCAAACATGCCAGAGCTGGCTTATGCTGGGAAGCAGAACCCCTTGGGACATCGCCCTGCTAGCTCGGATTCTGAGAGGTACCTGGCAATTCTTCTGCCCTTGGCTTCAAAGTCGCATTTGGAATTGCCGAAACCAAGCCAGCTGCACCTTCACTCAACTGAATTGTAACAAAAGCAATGAAAGAATGATTGTTGAGAGTTTAGGCGATTTGAAAGCAGGCTGAATGCGCATGAGTATGGTGTGGGTTCGACATTGCAATTTGGTTCCCCTGACCATGACCACGACCTCGCCTAGTATCAGGATGGCTTTCAGTGCCACCTCCTGAAGAGCCAGAGAAGGTATCCGAGGAAGAGGAAGAAGCCTGGTGAATGGGATGACCACGGGCTCCGCCCCTTCGGCAGCCCATTCTTTGGCGCAGGATAGGCATATTGCTCAGAGCCAAAAGAGCAGGACAAGCAGCAAGTCTTTGCAGACCAGGGGAGACTGGAAGGGAGAGAGTTATCACACTCGCTGGAGATCTGAGAAAGCTAGAGGACAAACGGCAGAAGAAAATGTTGAAGGGACTTTGGAGAACCAGGAGATCCAGCAGAGAATCTACTCCTCGTGCTTGAGCACCATGGATTCTTGGATTATCCCAAGAGCAGAGCACTACAACTGTGAGGAGGCCAAACATTCACAAAAGAGGAACAAAACGAAATTGGAGGAGTGCCATGAGATTAGAGCGAGGGAGCTTGTATAGAATGTCGTGTTGCAATAACCCAGCCATGAATGAGCTTGCCAGGAGATTGAAGTCTGGCAGCAAGTGAGGCCAGGTGTCGATGAATGTGCTCCACGCGCTTGTCCCTCCCGCCGACTTCGTACTTCTACCTGTACCGTTCACCCACATCCAGGACTTTTGGTATAAATTTTATTATTAACGTTTATAATCATTTTAAATTTAAATTAATAATTAAAATATAACTTTTTTCAAAAGAGGGAATATCTGTTAAATCTAAGGATAAAATTACGACAGAATCGGAATTGACTTAATTTTCTGATCTAGAAATAATATAAAAAACATAAATATCAGTTAAGAGAAGAGCTTACAAATAATAGTAGGTACATTTAAAATATTTTAATTTTAAAAAATTTAAAAATAAATTTGAATTATATATATCTATATATATATAAATAATTCCATCCAATATGCATGGATACATATTCAACCATCATATATATATATTTTATGAGAAAATCTTGGATATATACTTTATGAAAAATTGTTGAATACTGAATTGACTGACTTTTCTATTTATTAATATCAAATGATATAATGGTTTAGGAAAATGAGAAAATAAAATATAATGAAATTACATGTATTTATAATGTGATGTTTTACATTATAGTGAGAACTAGAAGAGGTAAACAAATAAGAGAAATATAATTTCTTTGTGATTTGTATGTACAAGAGCTTTGAAACAAATCAGGTCTAGAACGTATGAGAACTTCCAACGCATTTGTTACAAAAATCTTGATGGTTAAATGGATATGGTATTAGGATTAATTAGAATGTATGAGATATCTGGTCTGGTGGTACCGGGTTATCGGGATTTTGGCATGGAAATATGTTTAAAAACTCCGATAGTTGATATGAAATGACTTATGGCTTTGGGATGGATGTTGAGAAACATTGTAAATTTTGGTTGTGATAACATAGGAACCCAAAAACAAAATGGTGACCAAAATGGTGACCGAAACGGTGTTGAGATGCACTATAAGATTTAATGGACGTAAACCTTTTCCAAGAGATATAGATTTGTGTTTCAAAAATCAACAATGAAGTGGAAACAATCAAGTTAAACTAAAATTTAATCTTAACCAAATATTGTACTGGCACATTCTAGTAAAAAGAAAAAAAAGCATATTATATCAAGCCAAAAAGGAAATCAAAAACTAAAACTAAGTATTTAAACTCTTCTATTACAGAGCAGGACAGAGATATTATTTTGCCAAATTTCCTAATACAGTCATTACATACCTTTATCCGTCTCCACATTCATATAAAAATGCTTTTCCAAAATTGCCTACCCATGGATGTCTATGTTGGATAAATCACGTGACAGTCCAAAAAGGGGAAATAAATAAACTTATAATTTTGTAACATCAAAGATCCATTTTAAAGATAATCAATGAATAAAACGACATAATAAAATTGGTCAAACTTCTACAAAATTTCACCAAATTTACTTTAATTTCACTGAAATAAGGAAAAAAAAAAAATCAATAACTAATAAAGAGAAAGACTTAAAAACTAATAGGGACGTGTAGCATTTAAAATATTTTAATTTTAAAAATTTTAAAAATAAATTTGAAATTATATTGAAATGTATATATAAAAAAATTATTACATGATATGAAATTTCATCCCATATGCATGGATACATATTCAACCATCATATATATAATTTATGAAATATTGTTGGATATATACTTTATAAAA